>PVLA01007336.1:0-107106 GCA_004027455.1 Hydrochoerus hydrochaeris | reverse complement strand
AGGAGTTACTAGAAACCCTCTAGATAACTTTGTGAAAACTAATTGTGAAATTTTACCTTCTGTGAGTAGTATGAGAGAGTTTATACAAAAGCTTTAAATGAAAGAGCTCATGGGGGAGGATTTACAAAATTCCTGTGAGACAACTGCCCTGAGACACTGGACAGGCAGCCAGAGACGGGCAACTAGGACACATATGTTATGCCACTGGCCGCCTAAGACAGGCACAGGACCAATTGCTGTCCTGCAGGCCCATGACGGGTAAGGCCTGGTTGGATTCATATGAAGAGTCCTTGACCCAAGACAGGCGCTATCCTCACAGGGCTTGCCATAATCCCATAAGTGATAAGGGAAAAAATGTAGGGAGCGGCATGATAGCTTCACAGCTGCTGCTCCATCTCTCCCTCCTGTGGGCATCCAGGTGCATCGGCTTACATTTTCCAAGCTAATTAAATAACAAGATTAAAGTGTTACAAAGGTGAAAAAAGTTAGCAAATATATACTCCAGCTTCTAAAAATAAAATAGATTCAGATTCACTCACAGACGGGTGTGCAGTGTCTTCTGTCTCTCACTCGCCGACTCCCTGACCACCTTTGGGACCCCTGAGCCCTGCCGCAGCTGGACTCCGGCAAGTTATATCATGTTTCAGGTTGCTCAGTACCTTGCTGATCTGTTTTGTTGTTACTTTTTAAAACTTTTTTTATTTATTATTTTTTTATTGTACTTATTTTATTTTGAAGGTAGTAAAATACAGCAGAACAAGACAGGACACAGCCAGCTGAGGCAGTGCGGTGAAATTGGCACAGAACCTCACAGCAGGCCACTGGGACAACAGCAATAGGCACAATAGTACATCTGGTTTTCTTCACAATAGTTGTTCCTTCAATCAGGCAGAGCAATAGCGAAGGAAATACCAAAATTACAAGAACAGAATATTGAATAGAGCAATACCATTGATCAAAACAGAGATAAAAATATTTGCCCTCAAAGAGATGGCAGAAGAAAATCCCCCTTATTTGCTGTATCACATATAGTCAAACTTGCAAGACATGCCCAGATCTCCAGCTCTCACTTGCTGGGGTTGGGGGGGATGTTTGAATCTTAGCCCGCCCACAGCCACCCACCAGAAGGGTGAACTGGCTGCCCATTTTTCCAGCGCCCCGAGGTCCAACGTGGCGCGTCACAGATCTCAGGAAATGCTGATATGGTTTTTGCTCTGGGGTAGCCACTGCCTGCCAAGCCACAGCCACTTACCAGAGCAGCATGCTGACAGCTGCCTGTTTTCCCAGCGCCCTCATGACTCATTTTCAACCTCCTCCCCAAGTTGTAGCTTCTTAGATTTTCATGCAATACTGTGCTGAATTGCGCTAATTCTACATGAAAAATGAAAACATTTAATAAAACAAATTTTAAACACACAAAAATGTAACATGATGCATAATGTGTGTAAAATTCACCCATTTACACTCCCACACACACATACATATGCTTTGCTGTTAGTCATTCCAGCTGGCTAAACACAAATATTGCTTCCTATATTCCCCCAGCCCAGCTACTGAGCTATCATTATGCTAAAGTACACATTTTCATTAGAAAATATGATATAGGCATCTGCAATCCTGTGTGAGAAACCAAGGGAAAATAAGGTCAGAGTACAGTAGAAGAGCCCTTCTATTGGGAGACTTCCTCATAATATTAAAAGAGGCAAAATGTGAGATGCAAATAAGGAAAAAAGGAAATCTGAAATGAAGGGAACCTCAAATACAAAGGCTCTAACACAGAAACTACTAGGCCACTGGGATGGAAAAACAGACCAGGCTGGCAGGACTGAGAGAGCTATAGGGTCTTTCAGAACATAGGGTCTCTCAGAATTGGCTTAGAATACCAATAGGAACTCTGGGTTTTTTAATTTATTTTGAGACAGGGTCTCAATATGTAGTTCAGGTTGGCCTTAACCTCACTTTGTAGCTCAGCTTCGTCTCAAATTTACAACAATCCTCCTGCCTCGGCCTCTCAAATGCTGGGTATACAGGAGTGCACCACCATGTCAGGCTTGGGTTTATTTTTATTTTCCAGTATGAAAATAAAACTAATGACGGGGAAGATGGTTCTGGAAAGAGATAAAGTCAAATATTGGCAAGAATTACAACAGGCAATTTCTGTCCTATTCCTATAATCATAGAGCAAAAAGTAATTTCTTTAGTATTAACCTTCTCTCTGAATGTATGTATGATGGAGAGCAGCCATGTCACCTAGAGTTGTCCCAAACTAATAAATAATATAGTCACTTCTTGACTGAATGCTAGCCAGATCATCCTTGATATGCATCTCTACTCACCACCTCCCACACTCTTTTCTTATCTTTCAAACCTGTTGGCTTCTCATGTTTTATGCCTTAATCTCAAATCTTTTCCAATCTCCCACCACTGCCTTTGTCCAAACTATCTCCATTTCTCATCTGAACACTATCATCACCTTCCAACTTCCCCACCTCATCCCCTCTCCCCCAAACCCACAGTTCTACATAATTTTTCTGCTCCACATCTTTTAATAGTTTCCTACTGTCCTTCAGATAAAGATCTTCACCCCAGTCAGTGAGATCCCCTGGTATCTGGCCCCTGCCTGCCTTTTTGGCCTTGTCAACCCCTCATTCTCATCCTCCTAGTTACTGATCTTTTTCCACTCCACTAAAAGACTACAGTTTCTGCTATCAGGGAGCCATTTTATTTGCTGTTCCTTTTGCCTGGAATGTTTTTCCTAAGCCGTCTCCCTCTCCTTAAACCTCTCTATTCCCGGTTAAGATTCACTTCCTCTGAGAGGCACCCTCTGTAGCTATCAATTCCAAAGTCTTTTTTGGGAGCAACATGAACTCTTTCTTTATAACATTTACCACAACCAGTAGTTATACTTTAGTTTTTGTTTTTGTTTTTGTTTTTGTAACTGGGGATCAAACTCATGACTTCACGCTTGCCAGGCAGGTGCTTATGCTGCTGAGCTAAATCCCTGGCCTTATACTTTAGTTTTTTAATTTATCTGGTTAAATGCTCATGATTTTTCCCTAATGTTATAACATAGCTGAGCAGGCAGTAAAGTCTCATATAATTATTTGGTGAATGAAAAATTTTAAATGAAAGAGAAGAAGTCCTGACTAACCTGGAAGAGGCAGTAAGTATGGAAAGGTCAAGGATTTTCACTAGGGAGGACAGATTCATAATAATCAGTCATGTTAACAGTTAATGTTGGGCCAGGGGTTTAGCTCAGCGGTGTAAGTGCTCAGAGGTCATGAGTTCGATCCCCAGCACCAAAACACAAAACAAAACAAAAAACTCAGTTAATGTTATTACCAATAGTGTTAGTGCCTATAATAATAATAGTAGCAGAATTTTGGATTTTTTGGGTTTTATCACAGTTAGAAATGGGGGAGTCATGAGTTTATAAACTTCATGTATAACACATTAGACCTTACTAAGCTAGCCAAAGAAGAGATTAAGATCTTACGTGAATTGCTATTTTATTTGGAGAAAATTCCAAAATTGCACTTTTCAAATAAGCCACCACAGGAGGCAAGAGCAACCACAATAGCATTAACTCAAAATACAGGTTATGCTCAGTTAAAATATACAAAGTCAGTCCTGGTGGCAATGGCAGTGGCAGCAGCAAAAACAAACAAAACCCAATATTTCAAATGTTTCCAGCCCATTTTGGAAAAAGGCCAAATTAGAGAGAGTATGATCTGACCTGCATCTTCTGGTTTCTGCAAAAGAAGAAAAGCACCAAAACAAAGAACAAAAACACTAGGAAAGAACAAAGCAGAGAAAAAGAGAAGCTATGACATACTTAGAGCATCAACAGTCAGGGGTTACAGGTGGATAGCAGGTAGAAAATAAAACTGACGGCCCTGCAAAGCCTACAGTTGCTTGTTAGCCACAACTGATTCCCTAGAGCAGGTCCCAAGATTGAGTATCACAGCCTGTAGGAACTGGCCATATTAAATAAGGTCTCCTCATACTTGAGTTTTGACTCCCCTTGGGACTGTCACTCACTTCAAGCACAGTCCATGATTCATGTAAAAACTGCTTTTCCCAGAGAGAAAAATAATTTGTGGCATACTCCAACCCTGTCATCAATTTTTTATTCTTCCCTTCTGTCACAGTTTGCCATGTGACCTCATAGCTCCTACTACTACTAGTAGAGTGTACTTTCCTGACTCGTGACTTTTGACTTGGCCTGTGAGATGCCTTAGCCAATGGGATACTGTGCCTCAAACAGATGTTTGAAACGTGCTTTTGTAATTGGCTTGGACCTTGGAATTCTTTTATCACCAAAAGAACTTGCCACTGCTAGCCTTTTGGTCCAAGAGAAATGAGAAATCCATAAAACAGTCTGGACCAAATAACAGACTACACTGAGGCCTGGCTAAGCCCAGGCATGATCAGTTAACCTTGTTGATCTGTAGACATGTGAACAAAAATAAATTTCCCTTTTGTTTTTCCACTTTGAACTAACTTTAAACTTACACAAAATTGTTTCCATATATCCCAAACACCCTTTTCCAACGTTAACACCTTACCTAATCACAGTAGAGTTATAATTAACCAACTAAAGATCTTTTTCAACCCTAATCAGTGTTTCTATTAATGTCCTTTTTCATTCCAGGATCCCAGATGGCTTTTTCTCCTACCTTTTAGTAGGGTGTATCAGACCTACACTCAAGTCTTTCCTTGTTATCACCCCAGCACCACTAAGAAATACTGAACAGTTATTGGGGACTGTCTGGTGTCTTCTCATAATTAAATTAAGGTTATGCATCTCTAGCAGAAGCACCACAAAAATGATGCCAAGTATATGATATCATATCTCAGTATATGATATCACAGAGTTTGTGATTTCAATGTTCAATTATCAACTGTGATTGACAATGGCCTTGATTAATAAATAAAGGTAATCGCTCCTTAATTTACTACTATAGTAAACAAAAATAAGAAACTGCCAAAATGTGGAGATACAAAAAAGTTAAACATAGAGCTACCACATCAACCCATAAATTCTACACTTAGGCACATATTCAAAAGTATTAGAAACATGTTCAAATACACACAAAAAAACTGTACATAAATGTTCATTGCAGCATTATTTGTAACACTAAAACACAGAAATAACCCAAATGTCCATCAATTGATAAATAAAAATATAGTATATCCACGAAATGAAATCTTACTCACCTATAAAAAGACATTTAAAAAACACCAACCCTTCCTATAACATAAATGAACTCTGAAAAGATTACATTAAATGAAAGATACAAAAAAACCACATTTCATGACTCTATATAAATCATCCAGAATAGGAAAATCCATAAAGACAGAAGATCAGTGGTCATCCAGGTGGGGAAAGAGAAGAATAGGGAATAACTTTTTCTTTTCCTTTTCCTTTCTTTTTTTTTTTGAGATGGAGTCTTGCTAGTTCAGGCTGGCTTTAAACTCACTATGTAGCCTAGGCTGGTCTCAAACTCACAGTGATTCTCCTGCTTTAGCCTCCTGAGTACTGGTATTACAGGCATGTACCACCATGCCAGGTTCAAGGGTAACGACTATTAATGCATATGGAATATTTTGGTAGGGTGGGTAAAAACATTCTGGAATTATATCAGTGACAGTTGCACAACATTTAAAAACCACTAAATTATATTTTAAAAATCATGGCTCAGTGGCATAGCACCTGCCTGGCAAATATGAGATCCTGAGTTTGATTCTCAATACCCCCCCAAAATTAAAATAAGATCATGGAGGAAAATATATTCAGGTTATACAAATCTTTTTCCTCTTCAAAACTTTGCACATTGTTAGGAGAATCTGTCTATAATTACCGCTGTGTGATTTATTATTTATTTTGTTATTTAAATGGTTTCAACTTTTTAAAAATTAAGTTTATTGGTACAATTTAGATATACATAACGATCACATTTCAATTTTAGAAATTAAGAACTCTTTCAGGTTGGCTTTTATATTCCTTTAGAAAGTCCCTTTCCATTGCTTCTCAGGCTTTTGGTTAAGACCAAGTGTAGTAACAAGGCCATTACCCCTTACCATCAGGTTCTGGTTTCTTAAGAAGTTCCAGGTTCATCTCACACTTTCCTTTCCCCAGCCTTGGAAGCAGTCACTTCTCCAAAGCCTTTGTTTTGTTTTGTTTTGTTGTTTTTAAAATTTGAGAACAGTATTTAGAAACCAAGATTATTTGTTCATTTAGATATCACCAATTCTGACCTCTGAGAGGACAGAATTAGCCAGGAATGATGGTGCATGCCTATAAATCTTGGTACTTGGGAGGCTGAAGCAGGAGGATCTCTTTGAACTCAAGGCCAACCTAGTCTACAAAGTGAGTTCAAAGCCAGCCTGCACTACAAAGCAAGACCCTGTCTTTAAAGACAGAGAATAGAATAGAATTCGATATCTCATACATAAGTCTATGGTATATAAGTCTATACCATAGATTCTAATCTAACACCACAGGTTCATTTGCCTTCCTACCTCTCCATCTATAACTCCCCCTACCCCGCCAAGAGAAACCTGACTCTTTATATCTACATTACACTGTATTTACTTCCTTTTCAATTCTAATATAGATATAGTTTCAAAATTGCCAACCTATAGCTCTAAGAGAAACAAATTTAATGAACCAATCACAAGATTTACATATGGTTCTTTGACTTTACAGTAGCTAGTCAAGGTATAGTCTCACAAAGTCACCTCGGTTGAGCTTTTTCCCCTCATTCCCATCAGCATGGTTATTAATTTGTAATACTTGGCTCATTTTTTAGTATTTCTAACAATCCTCTCCATATCCTTGCTTGCTTAACATTTTACTTGGGGGCACATGAAGGGCATGTGAACTATTACTATGGTTCTAAGAGTCAGAGCTATCCAAAAAGAAATTACTGTTGTTTTAAGCCACCAAACTTTGCAGTGCTTTGTTTATGGTAGCAATTCGTTCCAATGGTCCTGAAACAAGGAAGTTAAGTGCATTCAATAAAATGATAGTTCTTTTATCTGAAATTATATAGTGTCTCTCTTTTTAGTGTTAAAATGTCCTTTTATAAAACAAAATGATGATGATGATGGATGGTGGCTGGTTGTTTCTTTGCTTAAAACCTTAACTCAGCACAGCAAAAAGTTGGCCTTGGTGCCCAAAATTTCTTTTGAAGTTTTTCTGGTCCATGAAACACCAAAGTCTAGAAACTACCCTTTTATTCTACCTATCTTCTCTAGGATATTTCAGAATTATTTCCATTGTATACTTTAACTGATTAAACTTGATGGTTTATAATGTATATCTCAATAAAGTTGTTTAAAAATTTATTTATTCAGTGCAAGCAGTACCATCTCTTTTGACTCCCTTGGGCAGCAACTGGTCCATCCATCAGAGGCAGTCCACTATGACAGTAAATATTTCTAGGGGCAAGAACAGAAAGCTACTTTCAGAGTCTCAACACAGACCCAGGAGGGTAGTTCTGAACAAGGCAGGAAAATGGCCTAGGATGCCTGAGACCATGAAACATCTAAGCAGAGAGGTCCCAGCAGGAGAGAAAGTAAGAAATAATGATCCTAATGATAGGAGCTAACACAAATGCCCACAGGAGACAGGCAGGAAGAAAGACGAGTGAGGAAGGTCATCTGTCAGAAAACGAATTGTGAGGGCTATAAAAAGTGCCCCTTCAAAAACCATTCAAATTTGAACATCTAAAAAATAAGCAAAACATATCTATAAACAATTCAACCCACAGACACCCAGTTTGTCACTGCTGGAAAAGATACATTTCACCTATTAGAAATTTTGCCTGACTCTGTCTTTGTTACAACTCTTCCAGTGCCCAATGATGAGGAACTCGTGCTTCCCAGACTCACAATGTCAGCACACTCCTTAGGTTGTACTTATCTGTGATCAGGCTTCACTGCAGAGATAGGACCAACTGAGATGGGTGCCACACTGCTCTTATGTCCCTGGTTTTGGCTTCAGATGCTTTGGTAGTTCTGTGACTTCAAGAGAAGTAAGCAGTATGATTCTGCCTGCAAACTTCCTGCTCTAGGTACTTTGAGTCACATCTGGAAACAGGCACAGAAATCCAAAGGCTGCCCCAGCTGGCCATGCTATCCTGAGCCTTGGAATTCTGCTACCCAATCAGGTTGTTCCTTGATGAACACCTTAGGTTAGCCATGCTCTTTATCCTCCTGAATCTTCATGGCCTTATGTGTCAAATGTAAAGAATTTACTGTGTCTGCTTTTCTTACTGTGCCACACTGCTGTGAAGAACAAATGAGAAAGAACTGTCACTGCTCAAAAGAAGTAAAAAGTGCTTCAAGAAAACCAGTCCCCAAACATCACCCAAAAGATAAATGTCAACAAAGACATTTTATTTGTCAAGTCCTGCAGGTATGCGTTAAGGGTAAACTCTTATTATTATGCCAAGTTTCTGAAGGGCAGGGGCCAATTACTTATATCCACAACTCAGGCTCAGCTCTAGGCACACAGTAGGCCTCCAGAAAGGTCAGCTTCCATGTATTCTATTCCTTTCCCAGACTGGGAAGAATAAGAAGAATAGGACACAGGGAGCAATGCACCTCACTGAGGCCATCAACCTCCTAACTGGCTGGTCAGAGCTGAAACTTCACAGGCCTGGTTGCCATGACAACCACAGCTCTATCCTCTAGCCTTCTTATTCAAAATCCCCAAACAAGTCCTGGCAAGATCCCTGCCTCACACAAATGAGCATCTATCCTGTCTCCAAGGCAGGACTTGAACTGAACCAGTAACAGAAAAATGTGCAGAAACCTGTCTAGGGTACTGAACCCTGAACTGATGCTTAATGTTTTAAGTGAAACACAAGTGGAGACCATTTTTTTTTAATTAAAAAAAATAGCAAACCATATAATGGCCCATTCTGCCCATTCTGGATTGTAGTTATATTTATGCATTTTAATATAATATTTATGCATTTTGAATGCACTGAAACAATAAACTGTAAAAAATATTCTTCGAAATGATTTTTTACTCTGAGTCACAGAATCTAGAATCTGAATAAGGCTATAGAAAAGTCCTCTGGCATAGCTTCCAAGATAAGGCAGAAATTTCTAAACTGTATTAAACCCTCTAAGAACAGCTACCCTGACAACTCCCACTGCACTCACCCAGAACTACCCTCCAATATCTCATCTGCTGCACCCTAAGCACTGCCTTCTTGTCACTTGTCAAGGAAGACCAACAATGGCTGATTTTCAACCTCCATACACAGGATTCACAAAAGCAATGCTTTCCAGGGACAAAGACTATCAATGTTACTTAGATTTTCCATTATAATAGAAAAGGTACCATGAACAGTTATCAGGATATGGTGAGTCTCCTTGTGATAAACAAGCACTTACTGAAGACCAGGCAAGAATCTGCTCTTTTCTAGGCATCCCTTCTTCCATAGCCTACTGCGTACCTCTGAGGGTCTCCTGCCCTTTTGTGGTGAATACTAGGAAGAGTAACACCATGAACACCACCAATCCCTGCCACTGAGGAGTGGGAAGTAAATGGGAGAATGGAATAAAGGACACTTAAAATTCCAAGTCCAGAGTGTAAGGCTCAGTTTGGACATGACTATCCCAGTACGCCTCCTGTCATTCCTTACACAAAGCTTGTTTGCAAGTAAGCAATCTGTAACTTAGTTGATGCATTTGGAGCTCAGCATACCAAACTGAGAGACAACAAACAAGAGACCAGGCTTTTATAATTGCCCTAAACAGACACAATAAAAATGAACCAAGGTAATAAAAGACTAAGTGCAATAAGGGACGACAGTACTTTGACAAGAAAAACTAGGATTCCTATCATGGCCCTCTTCTCCCACAAAAAAAGCATCAGAAAATTAAAGGATGAGCAACTCCTCCCACCAGCCCCAGGGCCAAATTTAATGAATATGGTGGTGGTATAAGGAGACTGGGGAAAAGATGGTAAAGGGGCTATTTTCTCCCAGAAACCAATGGTAGGCATCTCACATGGCTGATTACCTATATTCCTTTCTATGTCCACCTTCAATGTGCCCATGTTCCTTCTAAACTTAGAAAACCTGGTAAGTGCAACACAGCCCCTTAATCAGAGCACTTGGGCTTTTATATTCATGCTGGGAATCTGGTTTACAATAACCTTGACTGCTATGATCCACCAGCTCCTGCCACTTCTCTTTTTGTACCATCCACTCCCATCTACTCTTTGTTCTCTTACCCCTATGGAGCTTATTCAGGCTTTGCTCTATCTTCATTTGTAACATATGTGTATTTATACATCAGGGATTAGAAGAAAACTATGTAAGAAAATCAGAAAAGAAAGGGAAATCACCTAGAGACCCAAGGTCAAGCAATTAGAAATAAACCACAGCATTTTTAGTTCTTCTAGCTCTCTGAAATTATTCAGTCAAATAAACATACATTTTTGAAGTTAACTGTGAGATTTTGGCAATGAGTTTCACTTAATAATGAGGAAGGAAAATGACAAATTGGAAGAAAAAGAGTTACATGTGCCATTTCCCAGGGGTCAGGAACTTCAACTTCTCTACTGCTCATTTTCTCCTGAGGATTCCAGAGTATCTGCCTTTCCCACCCAGATACAATTTCATTAGCAGCTCATTAGCAGGAGAGTGTAACCCTTTCCATCTCCTTTCATAATATTTATTGGTTAATTGACACTTTGAACACAGGTTGAGAACCAAATGAAAGTGCCAAAACTGCTCATTAGGCAAAATTTAAAACCCAAAGATAACATTCTGGATGCATTTGGGGGGATACTGGAAATCGAACTCAGAACCTTACTCTTGCCAGGCAGGCACTTATGCTATGAGCTGTATTCCCAGCCCTCAAAGATTATATTCTTTCTTCTCATTTATTTTCCTTAAACAGAAGTCAATTTAATAAGGGGGTTAAAAAGGCAAAATGTCAAGATATGTTGATTTATTCTTTTATTTATTTAGAGACAGGGTCTCACTATATCATATAGGCTGGCCTTGAACTAGCTTATCTAGCCCAAGCTGGCCTTGAACTCACAGTGATCCTCCCACCTCAGCCTCCTGAATTCTGGGATTACAGGTGTGAGCCACCACATCCAGCTCTGCTGTTTTAATTTTTTAATCCTTTGCCCTTAGCCCAACTTCTCAGTCCCCAGGTACTCTGACATCACAAATGGCTCCATGCTCTTTACAGCACCTGTTACCTCCACAGCCAACCATGGATCTAGGATCATGTAATCAGCTAATCCTGACCTCTACAACTTCCCAAGTGCCTGTGACAAAAGTCCCTTAGCTTGGATGTGGAGAGAGGAAATCCATAGGGATAACTAGAGCAACAAAATTCCTAAGATAGAATCTTTCTACATCACCACTAAAGGATGGAACTCCATTCTCCCTCAGGGAGTAGGGAGACAAACTGTAAATCAGAGTGGGAAAAGAGACAGGTAGGAGCAACAGGTACAGTGAAAAGAAGGCAATCATGGAAACACCTGGCTCCAAATCTCACACATACAGGGCAGGGAGCAGGGAGGGTTAAACCTAGGCAATTTGAACAACAACATGAGGGGAGCCACCTGAGCCTTCACCTGTCAAAGTAGAATGACAATCCCAATTTGCTGGTTTTTTGCTAACCATTTTGGACCTCCACCATTAAGAAGCCCACTAAACAGTGTTGTGTTTTGCTTTTTAAATTTTATTATTATTATTATTATTATTATTATTATTATTATTATTATTATTATTTTAACCTACATTGCTGGTTTCATCAGATGAAGCTGCAGCCTCTAGAATCAAGTGACCTGGGCAGTTCAGCCTACTGGTGAAGGGTATAGTTCAGTAAAGACCCAGTTCTGCTATTTAATAGCTGAGACCTCAGACAAATGACCTCTGTGACCCAACTGCAGAATAGGCATCAGGGTAACCATTTGATAAGGTTCACAGAATTCTCTGTGAACAGTAAGAGGTGCAAATGAGATGCTTAGGGCTGTAACAGCTTTCAATAATGGTGTTTACTTCCCCCTTACCCCTCTGAGACTCTCGCTCAGTTTTCCCAACTATGACACAGGGACCAGTGCCATGACAGATGCTCAAACTGTGTGTGAATAGTTCTCAATAAATACCTGACTGAGTGCTACAGAGAAAAAGTAAGTATATAATTTTTGTAGCATTTTCATGTCAGATTGTCTTGTTAGGAGCCAAACAATTCAATAACAATGAAGGCTACAGGGAAACCAAATTGAGAGCTGAGTAAATGAAATGGTTAAATCAAGCCTATATCACAGTGAACAAGCCACCTGCAGGTCACCAAACTCATCTAAAATGGGGTAGTCTCTGTTCCTTTGCTCTAGATGGAAGAGACCATATCCAGCAGCATAAGTCAGGCAAACATGGAAAGGATTTAAAATGAGAATAAGTAAGTGACAAAGGGGACAAGTTTCACATTACCCAAAAAGCTTAGCTCAAATCACAAGCTTAAGCCAATTTTGCAACAATGCACTGAAGAACTTATAAAAGCAGCTTCCTTTCTCTGGCTTTCTGCTCCTCAGAGGGCCGTGCTGGCAGTTGCTCGCTGAAGCATGTGAGAGGAAGCCTAGATGTTCTGGGCCAAGGAGCACAAGGTTGGTACTCCAGCAAACCTGCAAATGTGCACACATCCAGCAAGCAGCCTGCTTCACACTTCCACCCCACATCACAACAGCTGATGCTACCCCTGTTGTACAAGCCCCACACAACCAATCCTCTGTGACCAATCTTGATTATATACCCTGTACCCAAAACACACTCTCAAGTCCCCAGATAGCACATAGAAGCTCTGACCTTGGTGATCCCTCTTATCTATACATAGATTTGGGCCCAACTGACTACTTTCTGGATCCCCTTTGAAGGACATCACCTCCCAAAAAGCCATCTTCATGACACCCTCTTTACCTTTCCACTTCAAATTCACAGATGAGAAGATGAATTTCCCAGAACCCTAGGGATTCCACTATCCTGAGAAGAAACCTAGTGGATCAGGAGACCTCTTCATGTCAGTACTTCTGCAGTCAAGTGAAGCATCTTCAAGAACAGTCCTGTAGGCACTCCCCTTCCTAACCTTCTGCAGGATTGCTCTCTTCTGAAGTACTAGTACTCCTGCTGATGTTCTGTTCAGGGCTTACTTACCACAACAAGATGTCAGTATACAACCACATTTTTTCTGAAGAGAAAATTCACAGCTTTCACTAATCTCTTAAAAAGAACTGTAAATTATCATCTAAACACACAAATAAACATTCATACCTCAAGGAGCCTCCAGGCCAAATTGGCAGGGCCACACAACAACAGGCATCCTAAAATCCCGGTGGTAAGGATAAAAAGCAATGCTTTAACAGCCTTAGAACTGGAACTGTTTATTCCATTTAACCCAGTAGATTCCACTGCTAGGAATTTATTCAATGGAAACATTCACAGAAGTACATGATTATGTATGATTAGAACACTCATTACATTTTAATAATTGTGAACAATGAAAAACAACACGAATGTGCACTAGTATGAATTTGTTACATAACATAGGATGTCTCTTTAATGGAATGATCTTTGACAAGAATGAAATATGTACTGATATAAAAAGATAAGTAAGATTAAGCAAAAAAGACAAGTTGCAGATAGATGATTTTATCTTTTTTAAAAGAGTACATATGTTAATTGGCAGGAATTCTTAAATACCCAAATCCTCATGTAAAAACAAACTCAGTAACTGAATAGCAAAATCAAATCTATCAGCAACATTTATGTAAGATCTATGTGAAAAGGAACTGAGAAGCGGTGAGGTACCTGATAGACCTATGAACAAGAAATTCCCAAAATGGTCAATAGATATTCACTTAAAAATGTGATTGGCTTGTAGGAGAGCAATAGTAAACCTAAGGGGTAATTTTTTTTCTCATTTCTGTAGTAAGTAATGGGAAGAAGCTGGGGATAAATTTTAAATGCTTAGAGGATCTAGCCCCACTGAACTCTCAACGTTAATCAATTATTCCAAGAGGACAGAGTCTTACATTAAGATACTGTTAGAAGTGGAATCAAAACTGAGATTAGTACAATGGAAATAAAGAAAAGAGAAAGTTCAGATGGAAATGAAAGAGGAAAATAGCCAGAAAACCTCAGGGCAGCTGCCATGTTTCTGAACACTACATGCAAGCAACAGAAGAAGCACTAGCCATGTGTGCACACCTGTAACTTCACATCTGGGAGGCTGAGGCGGGAGAATTATAGATTCAAGGCCAGCCTGTGCTACATATTGTGGCTCTGCCTTAAAAAAAACAAAAAAGAGCACTACAGATTTAGAAAAGATCATTCTAAAAGTTCAAAATTTCTATCTTCCACAAACAAGCAACAAAAGTATTAGAGTACAATCCTGTATGATAAAATTATATGAAAAAATAAAGGAAACTAGGACACAGTAGCACATATGTGTAATCCCAGCACTCTGGAAGTTTGAGGCAGAAGGATCACAGTTCAAACCTAACTTATTAACAAAACCTGAGAGAAAGAGAGAGAAACATCCTACAGACAGCAAATGTAAGCCAAAATGAGCTGTGCTTTTTTGGGGGGATGCTAAGAATGGAACCTGGAATCTCATGAATGTTAAGCAAATGCTCTACCAATGAACTAGACTCCCAGTTCAAAACATCAGAAATGTAGAGTTCTAAGTCAAAGAAAAATCAGAAATAAAAGAACAAATAATCCTAATGGGAAAATTTCTTAAGATAAGTAGGAAAAAAAAGTGGGAAACTGAAAAACAAAATTAAGGTGAAAAAGTAAGACTTGCACAAAATTGATAAACAATGAAGATCTAACATTAAAAATAAAGAAGAAAACTTAGAAGGGCATAGTGTCACACATGTGTAATTCTAGCACTGGGGGAGATTGGCGTAGGAATATCACAAGTCTGAGTCTCATCTGAGCAACTTAATGAGACTCTGTCTCCAAAAAAAGGGCAGGGATGTAGCTCAGTGGTAGATTCCTCTAGGTGTGGTCACCAGGACTGGGAAAATTAAAAAAAAAAAAAAAAAAAAGCCCTCACCCCTCAAGGGAACAGAGTATCATAAGTCATGCTTTTTTAAAAGTTTAAAAAACTCTAATTTCACATAAAACTGAACCACAAAAATGTGCTTTAAATCAAGAAAATATTCCTAGAATAAAACAGCTGAAACTACTGCATCAATCTTATTGTCTTAAGAAAGACATGGGACTAGTAAAGCATATTTCTGGGTATATCTAGGTAGGTTATAGAGGCATAGCAATTGTAAATGGCCCATAGTTCCTTTCTCTCTGGCACTGTCCCCCTGACTCTACTTCCAGCCACCATATACCTAGTATCTTTGCTCTGCCATATCACTTAGCCTTAAATGTTTCTACCAAGGAGTTTGTCAGCCATGGACTAAATTCTCTGAAACCATGGTCAAAATTAAACTTCTTCTTCACAGTGTAGGTTGGGTATTATGCCACACCAACAAGAAAGCTGATTAAAGCAGAAAATTGGTACCAGAGTAGCAGGGTTGTTGCTGTGACTATACCTGACCAGGTGGTTTAGAAGTCTTTGGAACTGGTTTGCAGGAAATGTTTGGAAAATTTCAGAGATGTGGGCTAGAGAATCTTTAGATATAAAGCAGAGCCTGATAGGTAATTCTCTCAGAGCTCAGAAAATCAGAATGTTGATTGGAATACAGTCAGTAAAGGCCAGGCTCAGAAAGTTTCAGTTGGAAACAAGAACTCTACTAGTTGGACTAGAAGCCATATGTGTTATACTTAGTAAGAAAATTAGTCTAAATTTTGTCCATTTTCTGACACTGCAAAAGACTGAGATTAAGGGCAATGAACTCATTGATATGGTGGATGAAACTTCAAAGCAATCCAACATTTAGGCTGTGATGTGAGTACTGCTATTGCCTTTAGCTAGAAATTATAGTGATAACTGGGACAAAAGCAAAGCAGAAAAATTACAGAAATTTTTATTTTGGCACAAAAAGAATCATGTAAAGTTGGGACCAAAGTAGATGTGGATGCTAAAGAATACTTTGCAGAGGGACCAAAAAAAGACGCCTTGAAGTCATCTCAGAAATCAACACAACACCACCCATCACAAGCCCTAAAGTACAAAACTGTAAACTATTCATTTAAGCGAGCCCCCAAAGCCCCTGCTCAAGAAAAACTTCCTAGGGAATTGGTTCCCTGGAATGCAATTCACTATGTTCAGCCATCCAGACACTCAGAGACCACTGCAACCATGGCCCAAGGGAGTTCAGCTATTGCTGGAGCTAGCAGAAGACCTTGACATCATCCATGTAATGGTGATTGTTCAGGTATACAGAATGCAAGAGCTACAGGGTCAGAAAGGCTTCCACCCAGATTTCAAAGGAAGACCAACCAGGCCTGGCTAGGAGGCCTGGCTGGGAAGCCTGGCAAGAAGCCTGAGAGAAGAGTGTTTAAAGCTCTCAGAATGAGATGAAAGATGCAATGGAAAACCTATAAAGCTGGAGATATCAGGAATGTGGAACATCTACAGAGGAAAATTCCAGCCCAAGAGAGAGCAATATGGTCTACAACCAGCAAGGATATAGGATACAGTCTCTCAGGATCTCTGAAACTCTTATCTCACTACCACATGCCCCAGATGTCAGACATAGAGCCACAGGACTTAATGTTTGCCCTGCTGAGTTTCAGATTGCTTTGGTCCTATTCTACTCTATCTCCCTATTCCTCTCTTTTGGAATGAGAATGTTTACCCTGTGGTATTATACTCTGCAACTATGAAACTCACTTTTGATTTTTAAGAGGTTCACAGCTAGCAGTTTGCCTTGAGTCTCAGAACAGACTTGGATTTGGACTTTTTAGCAATGCTGGAATTTTTGAGACATTGAGAAGGTATTACTACCTTTTTGGTTGTATGCAGGATAGTTGTTTCATAGCATGAACTTGCTGTTGCCTTCTTTGGAGATTAAGTCTTGGTTTAAGGATATGTGTTTGGGTGTCAAGTTGGCAAGGGGTGGGACATCTTAATTCTGTCAACTTAATAAGTACTCAGGAGATTAATAAAGTACATTCTGAGTGTATCAGGATGGGTCATGGAGGCATAACCTTGGGTACTGTTATAGTTTGTGTTACAGTTGTCCCCTCAAAGCCTCAGGCAGTTTCACCCCCAGGTGGGGTTTTTCAGAGGTGCTTGGATCTAGAGTGTGTGACATAGAAATTGATTTATGATCCAATGATAGGATCAAGGACACTAGGATTAAGGGTATGAGTGTTACTAGCCCTAAGTAGCCTAGAAAAGATAAAAAGGGATAGAAAGAATTGTGTTCGTCCCTTGTTGCTTTGTCCCTGCTTGCCATGAACTGCTTCTCCTCAGTAATGCCTATCTGCTATGCCACCCTGCCTTGGAGCAAGCCAATTATGGACTGAAACCTCTACAAACTGTGAGGTACAAAATCTTTCCCTCCTTAACTTTGGGTGCCAGGTATTTTGTTTCAGCAATGAAAGAAAAGTAACCAAGATTATATATGATCCCTGGCTCCTTTCCCTCTGACACTGTTCCTCTGCTCTGCTTCCTGGCCATCATGAACTGAGGATCTTTGCTCTTCCTTAACATTCTGCCATGATATTTCTGCCCTATAGCCCACCAAACATGGACTGAAGCCTTCAAAATAAATCTTTTGTCCTCTAAGTTGGGGGTGTTAGGTATTGTGCCCAGCAATAAAATTTTATAATATACAATAGAGAGAACACACTATGGTTTGGCCCTAGTGCCCCCCAAACAGGGAGATTACAAGTTCAGGACCAGTCTAGGCAACTTAGTGACATCCTGCCTTTAAAAAAAAAAGTGGCCAGGAATGTCCAAGAACAAGGCATATTGTAGTAAAAATACTACTAGATTTTAAAGAAAAATATCATCTGGTCATTTAAGTAAAAAATAAGGGCCAAGGATTTGCTAAATCAGCAGTGTTTGGCAAGCGCAAGGTCTCGAGTTCAACTTCCAGTACTGCCTCCCCCTAAAAAAAGTGATTTATAAAGAAAATTAGATTTTCATTGTTTTTTTTTATAGCAAAGCTTGCTGCCAGCAAAAGATAGAGTACTTAAAGGGAAAGATATGAGCCAAGGATTTTACATCCTACCAAGTAACTTTTGGGTATAAATACCACAGATAAACTTTATACCTAAGAACCTACAGAATACTGTCTCAATGAGTTCTTCATGAAGTACATATTAGAAAATACACTGGAGAAAACCCAAAGACCAGGACTGATGGTGAGCATTAATTACAGAGTTATTTGTAGAAAGGTTAACTGAAGGTTAAAAAGGAAGGAAGGAAGTAGGTATGATGGCTCACACCTGTGATTTCAACTCAATGAGGGGCTAAAGAAATAGGATGGCAAGTTCAAGCCTAGCCTGCGTAATTTAGTGACTTAAAAAGACCATGTCTTAGAAAAATAAAAATAAAAAAGGCTGAGGATATTGCTCAGTACAAAGCCTCAATCCCTAATAATACACATATACAGACACAGATACACACACACACAAAATACATAATGCTGATACACTCTAAAACTGTGGATTCAGTACAACCATTTAAGAACAGTGATAGTACATGCACATGCACAAAGATTTCAAAAATGTTTTCAATAATAATATCCAGGGTGGTAGTAGTGCCATTTTCAAATTCTTTTATGTGTAATATATGAAACAAAGCAAACAACTCAAGGTACAACTCAAGGATTAATGTGGGGAAAGAGAAATACAGGTGTATTATCAGAGATTAAATAAAAACACTGTAGTCTTGAATATGAATAAAAAGTATCCACTTGACTATATGAGGTATGCCATTTACCAGTATTTATGAACAGCAAAGGTCTATACATAATGACCAACAGTAGCAATGGTCAATCCTAACTGGCAAAAAGTACTCTTAAAATTACATTTCTTACCAGAAAAAAAAAATCAAGACTTCTTAGAAAAATAGGGGCCAGGAATACAACTCAGTGGCATAAATGCCTGCCTGGCAAGCACAAGGTTCTGAGTTCAATTCTTAATACCAAAAAAAAAAAAAAATTTTTTTTTTAAATGGCCAACTCTAGTCCTAAACATAAAATGTACAAGATGACCCCTATAGTAGAATATCTTGTCACACCATATAACAAGAAAGCTGTCCAAGACAGGGTTAACATCAAAAAGGCTTACTTGAAAACATTCAATTTACCAAAGGTGGGACAATTTGAGCTTTAATAAAAGTAGTATTTGCAGTGAATTGAAATTTATGAAATATCTTAAATTCATAAGTTCATAAAAGGAAAAAAATCTGATCATCTAATGAGAGGATGACTAGGAACTAACCTATTATCTTAAAAATTGGTAAATAAAGAAAAAGAACCATCTATTCTGCCTTTCTTTTATGAACTATACCAGTGGGTAATGAAATAGAATATGACAGGAAGTATGACTTTATAAAAGCAATGCAGCTAAAAATATAAAAGAAATGATAATTTTGAATATCATCATTTTGGAATCCCATAAAAAAAGTTCCTCAAACATTATGTACTTCCCATAAAAAAGCTAGAAACTACATATATTCTTACCAAAGGAATAGGAACCAAGTCTGACTAAGCCTCTGGATCCAATTGATAATCTACAAAAGAAATAAAGAAGTTCTAGAAACATGCTGACATATACAATGAATATGAAATTAGCAAAATTTAGTCTTGGAAATGGCCTAAATTCTCCAACAGACAAATTATAAGGAAAAGAAAAGGATAATGGGTAGATCTGTAGAGTCAAAAAGATTTAAAGGACATAATATGTTTTTTAATGGACAATACTAAACTACACAGTCTACGTACACAGTTGGGTGATAAATTATTTTAAAATGGTAAGAGTAATTACTGCAAATATCAGGATACTGGTTGTGTTTGTTGAGAGGAAGACATTTTACTTGGGATGGAACACAGGAGGGGATTCTGAGATGTCTGGCAAAGTATTTTGTTTTGTCTCTCTCCCTCCTTCCCCTCTCAAATACACACACACACAGACAGACAGACAGAGGAGATGAGACGAGACATCTAGGCCTCACATGGATAGTTTTAGGAAACCCAGGCCCTTGCACGTGCTAGACAAGATCTCTATTACTAAACTAACATCCTTTGCCCCTATAGTTCTGTTTCTTGACTTGGGGTGATTTGAAGAGTGTTTACCTTCTAATAATTCATTAAGCAACAGACTATAATTTTCTATACCTTTGTTTAGCTTTATAATAAAAAGGATTTTAAAAGAATATACATTAGTGTAGGTTATCTCTGTAGAAAATGGACTTATAAGAACTTTTACTTCATAAGTTATATGAAATTTCTGTAAGTAGGACTTTTTACAGTGAACATGCATTACTTTTATTATTAGAGACTTTTTTTAGGGGCCGGGGACTTAGCTCAGTGGCTTAAGTGCCTGCCTGGCAAGCGTGAGGTCGTGAGTTCAATCCCTGGTATCAAAAAAAAAAAAAAAGAAAAGAAACTTTTTTTAATTTGGGGGAGATTTTATATATCTGAATACATGATAACCTCCTTTATGAACAAAACACATAATTGTTTCTTATGAGCATAAATTACTTCGACAATATAAAAACTATGACATATATTTAAAATAAAAAAGTAGCTGGAAAGAACAAACCAACCATCTAATGTCTCTTATTATAGGAAGGGTTCATTTGGACCCCCTGGAATACATTATAACTAAGGTCTACTATAAATTATACACCTACAACATGTATACCTTCTAAAATGAGAAATGACCAAGAGTACCAATCAGTCAGGTGTGGTGGCATATACATGTAATCTTAGTAGTTAGAAAGCTGAGGCAGGATGATTGCCTCAAGTTTGAGGCTAGGCTGGGCTACCTAGCGACTTCAAGGCCAGCCTGGATTATGTAACAAGACCCCATTTAAAAAAAAAAAAAAAGACAACAAAACAAAACAAAAAAACACACAATCTTAATTAAAATACATTACCCAGAAACATTATAACATTTGCTAAATAAAGATAAATTCAACTAATCAAAGGGGAATCTACATTATTTACAATGAAGTATCTAATGGGTGTTTTTCTGAGGTTATGGCTTTATAAAATGATTTAGACACCGGGAAATAGATCTGTTGCTCAAACACAAACCAGTAAGACACTGGATTCAACCATAGTATGTTTATTCCCACTGGACTTTCAGCACAGCTCTCACCAGGCAAGCCATCTTAGATCTTAAGCAGAGAAGTCAAAGTGAAAGAAGATGAGCAAGTGAGAATGAATGAGGATTTGTTCCTATACTAACAGTGGTGAGTGAGGTGGGAATGGAAGGGAGTTTTTGGTTTGGTTTGGTTTGGTTTTGGCTTTGGTTTTGGTTTCTTGAGACAGAGGCCCACTATGTAATTCAGGTTGGCCTTGAAACCCACTATGTAGCCTAGGCTGGCCTCAAACTTGAAGCAATCCTACTGCCTCAGCTGAGTGCTGAGATTATAGGCATGCACCACCACACCTGGCAAGAGTTTTTAAAGCAGGAATCATTTCCAACTTCATCCTGACTTGTCTTCAGAGCTAAGCATCTCTGGGTTATGTACAATGCTAAGTGCCTATTACAACTGAAAAGCACAAATCGTGAACCAGGAAGTGTAAGCATTATCCACTGTGAAAGGAGTGTGTCCTGACCAAAACAGATACAGTTCAGTGCAGTTCTGCCTTGAGACAGATGGATGAAAACATAAGATTTTTTAAAAAATTCCATTCTCTAGAACTTATTTTTCTTGTGTAAAACAAGATATTTCAAAACAAGGATATCAGCCCAAACTGCTCTATAGAAAAAAAGCAATAATCCAAGGACTTTTCTGAGTGTAGCAGCAACTGAGATGCATAAAATGATGCGTGTGCTTAGTTTTTATGTTCACTCCTACTAACTGTGCAAAACTGAAATGAGTTCCCTAAAAACCAATTGCTCCTGGATGCCCTAAGCAATCCCTGCCACTTCCCTGGCTCTGCAGACATCAGTAACAGCATGTCACAGAGAATAAAACATGCTCATAAGATAATGCTACATAAATGCTACAGTATTTATGGGGAATAAATGTCAAGGTAAAGCAGGAATATTTATTTTCAATGTGAGAGATAATGATCTTATGTGTCAATGCCCCATTATACTGAACTGATTTTAGTTTTGTCAGATCACTAAAATACTTCAATGATCATCATTTTGGATGACTATGACCGTAACAGTGACAGAATCTGTGATGATGACCTTGCACAAGGTCTACTTTCCAGACATTTGGATTTGACCATCTCCTTCATTCTAAGGTTCCCATTTTCTCAGGGCAGAGGCACAGTGGCAGATGGAGACCTGGAAAGTTATGATGCCCAACAGAACTTGCCACAAGTAAGCCCATCCATTTTCTTGGCCTCCTGGCCTTCTACAGAAGTTAGACCACAAGTCCTTCTAAGGACCCTAATGCCCTGTCCCTTCTGGAAGTTGCTTAAAGTGACATAAAGGCAGCAGCTAATTTACAGCCCTATTCTCTTAATCTTGGTCAGCCAGATTTTCACAGACATCAGTTTATTTCGTTTTATAATATATTAAACAAAACCACAGTAGTGGAGTCAGCTCCAAGGCAGCAACTCACTCTCCTGAGTTCTGCTGACATTTATAAACTGATCCTATTTCTCTCCTGTGTTTTATGTTATCAGCTAAACCTGTCAACTTAAATTATTGCCTTGTAACAAAATCAGAGTTATCTATTACTTTGGTATGTGTACATTTCTGAAGCTTTGTACCTATATCAAGTTTTGCAAGGGTAGAAAACAAGACCATAAATAAACAAATGGAAAACAGAATATGTTACCATTACTTTAGCAACAGAAGCTAAAAGTCAAATGCATTACATGGAAAGCCACTAAAACAGCTGAATATATAGACCTTGGGAACAGCAAAAGCTTCACAATGATACAGTCATTTACGCATTGCCCCATCCCACAATCAATCTCTGGACTACATATTGTATCTCAGAGTTCCTCCATTTAAAAGAGTAAATAGTGGGTCTATGACAGATGGATATTCAAATAACTGGAAAACATAATGTCAAAAAAGGCAGATTGATAGCCACTCCATTATTTTACCAGCATAGTAGACCAAGAAACCAATTTTCCTTCAATTGTAATGGCTAATGGTTAACCTTATTCAAAGACCATTGTGACCCAAATTGAGCAATAAAAGAGCCACCTGGAAAGAAATAAAAAGCTATTCCCCCCACAGGGCTAATTCTGATTCTTTAACTATCCCCTCCCCTACACTCTGTAAAAAAAATAAGTTGTTTCCTAATTTTTCTAGGGTTTCATGTTGCTTAATACATGACACCTTTATGTACAAAAGACAAACCCTTCTTAGGTTCCAAAATAAATAACTTCAAAACACAAAAAGTATAAAACTGTGCCATATATTTTAATTTCCCCCAAATTTCTACTATCTAGTCCTCAAGACTCCCTCATTATTTTTAGATATTTTATAATAACCTAGCCTAGGGGGCTGGGGATTTAGCTCAGTGGCATAAGTACCTGCCTTACAAGTGTGCAGTCGTGAACGATCCCTGGTACCGATAAAAAAAAAAAAAAAAAAGCCAAACAATAACCTACCGTACAGAGCAGG
This sequence comes from Hydrochoerus hydrochaeris, assembly GCA_004027455.1. NCBI lineage: Eukaryota > Metazoa > Chordata > Mammalia > Rodentia > Hydrochaeridae > Hydrochoerus > Hydrochoerus hydrochaeris. The sequence goes on along the minus strand of PVLA01007336.1, from coordinate 83,374 downwards.
GCATATAGCTCAGCGGCACAGTGCCCGCCTGGAAAATACAAGGTTGTGAGTTTGACTCTCGGTACTAAAATAATAAATAAATAAATAAAATTAAATAACCCAACCTACAACAAAGCCCCATTTCCCTAAACTGCTCCTGTCTAGGTTTTTATTGCAGTCTAGTTACATACTTTTTTTGACAGCGCAAGAACCAATTTTTATTTACTTTCACCAAGAATAATTTCCATACAAGAGACTTACTATCCTTACACTAATTAGCTAAAGACAGTACACATCTAGCTATTTTGGAGACAGAAGACTAAAGGAGAAATAGCATAGATATTGGAGTCCAATATACTTGACTTTAAGATACCAGTGACGGGTTAGGTAGGTATACTTGTGATCCCTACTCTCTGAGAGGGCAAGACAGAAGGATCACAAGCTTGAGCCCAACCTGGGCAATTTATCAAGAATCTGCCTTAAAATGAAATATTGAAAAAGGGGCTGAGGATGAAGCCCTGGATGTGAAGGCCCTGGGTTCAACCTCTAATATAAAAAATAAAAAATTCTAGCACTACCAGTTGCTAGACATGTTGTAGTGCATTGTCATTAAGAGTGCATGGCCAGGGATATAGCTCAGTGGCACAGCATCTGCCTGGCAAGCATGAGGTCATGAGCTTAATTCTTGGTACAAAAAAAAAAAATGTGTCTGCTCTGGGCCAGGTGTAGTGGCGCACACTTGTATTCCAGCAGTTAGGTTGCTGAGGCAGAAAGACTGCCATGAGTTCAAAGTCACTCTGAACTAATAGTGAGACTCTGTCTCAAGAATAAATAAATAAATAATGTATGCTCTGAAATCAAAATAACTGGGTTCCATTCTTGCTACTTATAGCTAAGTATCTTGTACTTCTCTGTGCCTCAGTTTCCTCATTTGTAATTTGGCAATGATAGGATCTGCCTTGTGAGGCTTAAATAAGTTAGTAGACTTGAAAACAGTGCTAGAACAGTGCTCTTGGCATATAACTGTTCCATAAGTCTCAGTGACCATTATTCTATTTTTTACTCTTCTTTTTTATCCTGGGTTAGATATTTATTAATAATTACTATTATTGACAATGTATTACCTAAGTTCACTAAGTCTCAGTTTTCTCTTCCATAAAATCAAAAGATGCTCATAAGGATTAAGGAAATGCCACATATAAAGCATCTCAGTATCAGCTATAAAATCCTTTGGAAATTCTGGAAAAAGAAGACACTATTTAAGATACATATGTAAGTAGGCATCATGTAAGATAATTTTAGAATATAAGAAAATGGTTTATGGTGATATAGACAAAACAGCAGCATTAATTAAGGGTCATTACAAATAATACATGACAAATTACACTAATTAGCTAAATAAAGGTCAGAGAAAATAACATGAGCAGAAGTCACAAGACACAGGAAAAACTTATCAAGATGCTCAGACATACATATCATAGGTATCATAAAATAAAATCTAAAAATATTCAAGCTAGATAATGACTGAAGTTTTACTTTTTCATATTTAAGGGAACACAGCATCTGTCTTCTGGAGAAAGAATACTAAAAGAGTATATGAAAAAATAAAGAGTAATTATGAATTACTACTATGAGTAACAATTACAGTTGCACAGCAGAATGAGCTAATTAGGAATTTAAAGAGATGGGAATTCATGTTATTGGAAGAAATGTGATCTTTGTCACATGATTAATTTCACTAGAATACTTCCAGGATAAAACAAATTTACTTAGAGAAACAAAATTGACCAAAGAAAACACAGACAAAAAAAAAAAAAACATCAATGCCAGGAGTGGTAGTGTACTCTGTAACCTAGCACTCTGGAAGCTGAGGCAGGAGGATTACTATGAGTTTGAGGACAGCCTGGGCTACACTGAGTTCAAGGCTAGCTTGAACTACACCACAAGATCCTTGGGTGTGCTTCCTTTAATGAATGTTTTAACTGAAGACAGTAAGCCAGTCTCATTCTTCGGTGATTTTTCTCCTTGTGCAGGCAGGCTATCATCAACCTCTGAATATTTCATTTTTGCTCTGGCAGTACATTATGTTTGTATTGGATTTGGTTGCTGAGAAGCTTTTTGTGTTCTCACCCTTATCTTTTATGGGTGCCACAAAGTAAAAGTCATATGACAACAGAATGTGTCCTCGGACTCTAACAATGGTCCCGATAGTGCAGTGTGGGGTGTCCTTCCTGCTTAGCCCACAGCAGCAACACAGCCAGCTCCTTCAGCCAGTTGCCATTTCCTAGTTATCTCTTTAATTCTCTCTGAGTATTTGCTGTTCAATCCTTAGCCTTTCCCAACAGGTACCATTATTCCTTCTGAGCCTAGAAGTTGACATCTTACCACATCGCAAGAGTAACCATACTTTCCAAAGCCTTTTCTCTAAACAAATGTGCATTCAGCCTGATGGCAGAGCAGAGGCCACTGTTCTATTTGGGGCATCAAAATAGTTACTAATGTGCTGGGATATAAGAGACCAAAAGACACTTGATAGCCACAGTTCCCCTTGGAATTCTATCAGTCAAATTCCATCATTCAAGAACCATCTCAGGATCAAATCATCACCTTATGCTAGGAAAAATCACACAGACAATGCACCTTGGGAGGAGGGGAAGCAAGATGAGAAGAGTGCTGTGCTTGTATATGAATGTGCTCTGCCACTGTCCTTATTCTCTCTAACACAATCCATATAAACTAAAACACAGAGCAAGGAGGCTCATCTCTAGGGAGAACCTGGGAGACAGGAAGATTTAGTCAGGGCCCAAGGCCACCTGTGCTGTGTGAATGTATTTTTCCACATAAATTCTCACATTCATATTTCTGGGTACAGAAGCAAACAATATTTAGTTATTATGGATTCTTGTGTCTCTATGTTTGGCCAACTTCATTTTGCCTGAAAAAAATTACAAAGAATTATAGTGAACAAAATTTAAATGGACAAAAAGCCTCCCAAATTCTCATTGAGGTTTCTGGAATATAAAAACAAAAATAAAACAAACAAACCCCTTCAATTCTGGAATGATTTTAACTGTCCTGGAACCCTTTGGGTTTGATTTTCACAATACATGTCCTAAAAGCCAGGCATCCTCATAGCTGGACCCCATGAGTTCACCAGACCAACTTTGTCCTTACCTCCGGCAAGGGAGCCAGAGAAGCAGAAGGATAGCCTGCAGAGGACAACTACATGGTCAGGCATGGCTTTTCTGATGAGCAGCTCAGTCTTATAATCCGCACAGCAACTCTTCACATTCCCAATGGACAGAGAAGCATCACTACCTGCCACGCATAAGAAATGGCAGGAAACAAGAGGCAGAAAACCTGGCACTGCTGCCAGTGACATTAGCTAGTAATAGCTTGCACTTTCCACTTGATGACATTTACTTACTTATTCATCATGTTCATTCATTCTTCATTGGTGTTTGTGGACCGGGTTGTCTGTCTGCAGTACCAGGGATTGTTGTACCCAGAGTCTTGGCACTGAGCCACATCTCAGTTTTGTTTTTTTGAGACAGGGTTTCATTATGTAGTTCAGGATGGCCTTGAACTCATTATGCAGTCCAGAATGGCCTCCAACTCATCACAATCCTCCTGCCTCACCCTCTTGAATGCTGGGATTACAGGCATGTACCACCATGCCCAGCTCCAGTCCTTCTTTCATATTATATTTTGAGACAGGTTCTAAGTCACTAAATTGCCCAGGGCTCAAACTTGTGATCCTCTTGCCTCAGCCTCCCACAGTGCTGGGATTACAGGCATGCACCACCATGCCCAGCTTCATTATTGTTTTGGAGACAGTCTTGCCAGGATGACTTTGAATTCTTGGGCACATGCGATTCTTCTACCTCAGCCTCTTTAATGGCTGGGATTATAGGACATTTGATGACTTCAGATTGATAAAGCAGCAAAATGACAGTGATCATAATGAAGAGATATATCATAGGGGAGAAGGACGTATTTCCACATCACTAATCAATGAAGGTAAACTAGCATTAGCCACTTTTCTAGTCCAGTGTTATCCAACAGAACTGTCTGTGAGGATAGAAATGGTCCATTATAGTAGATCTTGGTCACTTGTGGCTATTGAGCATCTAAAATATAATTAGTGACACAAAAGAACTGAATTTTTAATTTTTTAGACAGTAATTAGGGTTTGGGGTTTTTTTTGGGGGGGGGGTTGGTCTTTTTTTCTTTGATTTTTTTTGGACCAGAAATTTAACTCAGGACCTGTGCCTGCCAGAAAGTCACTGATCCCTATCCCCCTTTTTGTCTTTTTGAGACAGTATCTCACTATGCAGTTCAGACTGGCCTTGAGCTTACTTTGTAGCCCAGGCTGGTCTTGAACTTGCAATGATCCTCCTGCTTCAGCCTCCTGAGTGCTGGCATTACAAGTATGTACCATCATGTTTGGTTTGTAATTACTTTTAATATAAATCATTATAAGTAACTAGCAACCACCATCTCCAACAGCACAGAAGTTGTTCTTTACTTCACAAAGGTTCGTGCTTAGAGTACCATGAGGACCCAGTAAAATGTCAAATAAGAAAGGGCTTGGAAAAGCATGATGGGCAGCAAAACATAGGCTGGGATCCTAGGGCCTTATAGCAGAGACTCCCCTTGGGACTCATATCTGATTTACAACACTGAGTATCTCCTGGCAGTTCTAATTCAGGAGACCCTGAGCCAAGGAGTAAACAAGAACAGTGGTTCTCCAGAGGAGGCAGATAGGAGACCAGGGATCCATTAGTACCACATCTCTTCTGAGGACAAGAATTATGGGTAATTCCCCTCTCTCCAGAGCTAATTGTTATAACAGATACCTACTCCCTGAAACAAAAATGCTCAAGAGCCAATCCTATAATTGAAAGGAAGGCTGAGTATAATTGAATGCAAACATAAATAATGGATGAAAACAAGTACAGAATGCCCTGCCCTCGCAAACAACTTAAAGAACCCTTTCAGAGATGAAGCGACAAGACAAAAAACAACTTACTAATGAGGGGCAAAGGGACTGCCCTGGATTTCTTTAGTTCTGGTACTAGCAAAAAGAACAAAATGGAAAATTAAATTCTTTTATCATCATCTCCTCCTCCTCCTCTATGTCGTCGTCTTCCTCCTCCTTCTTCCTTAAGACTACCATGTTGCCCAGGCTGGCCTGGAATTCATGATCCTCTTATTTCAGATTCTCTCAAGGAGCTGGAATTACAGGAATGTACCATGCCACCCTGCCCAGTTTTAATAGCTTTTTATGAGACTAGCTGAAATCAAAAGGTCCAAGAAAGAAAATCACTTCATAATCACTTTATTCATATGTAGCTTTGCAGTTCCCCCATTTCTGAAGGAATTGTCTCTCATTAGCAAATATGCAATGGCTATATCAACATTTTCCAAAGACTGTTTTTCCTCCTCATACTCAACTTCATAGTCCCAAGAGAAAATCAAAACTATGAGAAACCTGAGATTTCTACTTTCTCTCATATAACCAGACTTAGCATCTCCCACAGCAAGTCTCCAAAATCTATTTACATCTGTGATCACAAATAAAAGAATTTATGTAACATGAGGTTGCCATCTTCAATGGTGGTGATGCAAGGAAGGTAATTCATGTTACTGCATTTGGCAATAGATAATCAACGATATAGAGTAGTTTGTGCCAATAAAAACTATAAATACAAAACTTGTTGGATATATATTGGACACTAAAGAAAATAAACAAATTAGTTTTTTTATTAAAAAGTCAACATGTGAACATTCATTTTCACACTGCCACAACACACAGTGTAGGAAGACAAATGGAGCATTCCCTCTTAAGGTGTGGAGATTCGTTTGTCTTGAAGGATAAAAAACTGGCTAGCCAGATTGTGCCACATCCTGGCTAGAAATTTCAATTTAATATGACTACTATTCATTTCCTGCCAAAAACCAACTGACAGAATAGGTATCTGAAGAAGGCAATCTAATGGACAGGTTCATTATCTGTTCTGCTAAGAGAATGCTGTCTATATTTTACAACAAGTTTAAAAAGAAGAGTACACACTAGTTTTGTCCCCTAAAAAACAGAATTGTAGACCCTTTTCTTGTAAGCCTTCAGATTTTATTCAGGGTCTATATAAGGAACAGATTGAAAAAATATTTCTGCTTTTTCTGAAAATCCTTATTAAGGACATTGTCCAGTACATGGTTTAATGTCTGTAATAAAAATGCTTTTAGATTTGTTATTACCAGCACCATGAAAAAAATGCCGTTCTCAGCAGACAACCAATATAATTATTGGGTTTTATTAGATGATAATTATGTAATTCATCATCATATTTCCCTTTTTCTTTTGGCTATCAGGACATTCAGAACTACATTTAATGCTTAGGTCCTATAATCAAAGTTGCTAAGGTAGTTACTTTTTTTCCTCCAACCCCCCTCCACAGATTTTAAATTAGTTTTAATTTATATTAAGCAGCCTTCTATAAATGTATCTAATATTAAAAGCTGCTAAACATCTTTTCATTAGCAGGCCTCACAGAAGAGTTAGACTACTGCACTATGAGTACAGCGTTAAGGATTGTTATCAAAACATGGTATCAGTGATGGCTCACTAGATAAGTTTCATTCCTAAGACAGACATCCCAGGGAAGTGAAATGAGTATTGGCAGGGCACCGAGAAGTAAGGTGCAATATTGTGGATCCTGCTCATTCTTCCAAAGGTCCAGATGTTAAAGGCTTAGCCCCCAGGATGGTACTATTGTGAAGAAGTATAACCTTTAAGAAAAGGAACCTAGGGAAAGTTGTTAGGTGACCAGGGGTGTGCCCTCGAAAGACATTGTGGGGCCCCAGTTCCATTCTTTCTATCTCTTTTGCTTCCTGACCATGAGGTGAATTATTTTACTCTACTGTATGTTCCTGCCAGGATATATTGACTCATCACAGGTCCAAAATGACAGGCAAATGCTTATGGACTAAAACCTCCAGAACCATGAGCCAAAATAAACCTTTTTTCTTTATAAGTTAATTACCTCAGATATTTCACTGTAGCAATGGGAAGCTAAAACAGAAGTCATGCTATAGAGACAATGATGAAGGGATGTACACCTCCGTTCTTCTCAAAAAGTAGATTTGGACTGCAATATAAATTCCTGACCAGGCAGATACTAATATTATACAGATAAGAAAACATAACAACGAATTAAATACCTATCCTTGTCTTTGACTCTCTCTAGTGTTCCACACTAGTAAGCCCTGAAGCACTGCTATGAATGGAGCTTCTGTATACCACGGGGGATAGCTACAAGGACCACAAAAACAACCTCTAAGTGGGGAGAGCGGACACAACCTCCTTAAAAAATGAGGTTAGCCCAACTCATTCCCATTTCTCACAGTGGCCTAATATACAGAGTACATCAGAAGACTTTTAAACCTTTCAGCATGTAAGGGGGAAGGGGCAGAAAAAAGAGAAACTAGAAGTTTTTAGGTACTAGAATAGTTGCTGTGCCCACATATCTTAGTTCATTTTCATAGCACTTGTGTGGAATAGGTACTCACATTTTATCTAAGAGAAGATTTTAATTATGCAACTAATTCAGTTCAACAAACGTTTACCAAATAGCAAATTACCAGCCATTTTCCATAGTGGTCCTGCCCTTCAGACTGGTGGCAGAACCTGGTCTCCAACCAGGTCTGTCTCCTCACAGGCAGTTCTCCCGTCACTTGACACTGCCCTCCCCTCTGAATCTGAGCAAAGCTAAGGACATGGTGAGCCTGACAGCAACTGGGGAACAACCAAATCCCTAACTAGCTGTCAATACCTACCCCACAAAATAATTGACTGGGGTCAAACAGGAACATCTGAAGTCTTTTGATGTAAAGAACAGAGTCTGTGCTCCAATATGGGAACTGAAGGCCCCATAAAGCAAGCATCATTACAGCTCAGCAGAGACACTGGTGAGGGCAGGTAGAATAATAGATACCCTAGATTCTAGCCAGCTCAGACCCTTTGGCCAAAAACTCTCCTGTAATTCCTCCTGCCATTCTTGGCAGACATTAATCTATACTTTAATTACTTTGTGTCTTGATGGACTGATGGATTGAATGTACCTAGTGCTAGATTAGAACAGAGGTCATTTGATGGAAATAGATTCCTCTCAAAATTAGTAGGAACACATATGGAATTTCCAATCACCTTCTTATTGATCACAATCAATGGGAGCCTAGGTAGAAAATTGCTAATGAATTAAAGGCCAATCAACCCCAAGTCATACAGCTCTGGTCAAGGAAAGAGCAGGGTCTTTAGTCCCTCCCAAAATACTGTAGTATGAATGCCCCATGATGCCCATAGGTGCTAAGGTACAGCAGCCCAGCTCCACAAACACCAATGAAGACGCTGCTATGCGCAGGCACAGAGCCAGACCCTGTGGTGACACAAGGATTTGAATGATACAGCAGCTCCTGATTCAGGGGCAAGAAAAGGGGTGTAAGGCAAATCCATAAATTAATGTAATGTGAAGCTTGATGTGAGCTTCACGCAAGAGGAGTGGAAGGAGAGGGAAGATGAGTGAGAGCAGCTGTCATGAAAAACCTACAGGAGAAAATTCAGACATACTCTGAAGGTTGAGAATAACTCTTTTTCCTACTTTTTTCCTTGCTTTATATTTTCTAATCACTACAGAAATATATAACCATTATGTTTTTAAAATCATGTATTAAGGAATTAATCACCTAATAATCCCCATAATTACTACTTTTCTTCAAGAATAATCATTAAGAGGGCATAGTTTCCTAATTTTTTTCTCTATATATGCTCATTTACATTTATTAGTACTTATAATTTTTTTAGGAATGGAATCATACTATACATATTGTTGGGAAGCATATTTTTTATTACCTTGACCATTACTCTATGGTAGCACATGTACATCTACTTCATTTCTCAACAGTGTCATAACATCCCATTGCAATGGAAATAAATTTATATGGAGTTTTTTGGTGGTACTGAGGATTGAACCCATACTAGACAAGCACTTTACCGCTGAGGCACATCCCCTACTCTTTTTTCTGGAGATAGTTTTCACCAAGTTGCCCAGGCCAGACTCAAACTTGTGATCCTTTTGTCTCAACCACCCAAGTAGCTTGGATTATAAACATATGCCACCATGTCCAATATAGCTGTTTGTTTTATTTTTAGGGTTTGTTTGTTGTTTTAAGGCAGAGTCTCAGGGTCTGGCTATGTTGCCCAGGCTGGTCTCAAACTCATAAGTTCAACTGATTCTACCACCTCAGTTCCTGGGTACCTGGGATTACAAATATGCACCAGCATGCCCAACTTCAAAATGGTTCTAATAGGCAGAAATTAAGGAACAAAGGATTGTAGAAGTAGAGAAGTAAAGAAGCTGCAAGACAAAAAGAAGCATGAAAAAAAGCAAGGAGGAAAAAAAAATCTAAGAAACAGAACCAGGCCCATGACTAAAAGATGAGATGAGTACATACAGGATAACAGGAGAAAGAAAGACAGAGGTTGTGGGCTTTCCCATCCAGATTGAGAAGTCAGTTTGTAGGATGTAAACACTTTCATTTGTTCAAGGGAAAATTTCATTACCATAAGAACAGTGGCTTACTTAGAACATTGTAGCAAAAATGTACAAGATGCACCTAAGGCAGACACACTGGAAGTTTGAAGGAACTGGATGAAGAGTTATTACCATAATTCAGAAAAAAAAAATAGTCCTAGGTGGGAGCAAGAGAGAATAGTAGGACTAGATGTAAGTGATAGGACACAGAAAAGCAAGGTGACTGAGATGGGGGGAAGGGGGACATGCCAGAGTTTTAAGGTAAGATCATTGGTGAAAGGATGATGCCATGATTAAATAGGATGAACAACATGTTTGGAGGGTAAATTATGCTAAGTTTGGCTACAAAGACCAAATAGCACCAATGAAAAGGCACATATATAGCAGCCAATTAAAAATATGAAATGGAACCTAGGAGGTAAGGATGAAGTTTGAAATACAGGCTTGGAGATCATCTGCACACCAATAGGAACTGAAGCCAGAAGGCACTGAAGGAGAAAGTAAAGACAGGGAGGAAACCATCCATGGCAGCCTTGATAAATGGCTATCTCTAAAAATTAGGAGGAGTCAGGAAAGAGGGAGGAATGAACTCTGGTGAAATAACAGATGTAGAAGCAATTTGCCGAATTTATCTTCTATATAAATGAGAATTATTAAAATAATAAATGATATTTTTTTCTTCCTCTCCTCTCCAAGCCCCAGCCCCACTTCTCAGGCTAGCAATCAGGCATCAATACCAGCTCCGATCCTAGGAATCAACCTCCCACCCAATAGGCATTGTGCTTCATTTCTAAGATAACTTACTGCCTCTTTCCCCATTTGACAGCAAAATGACAAAATCAAGGGAGCTGGCAATAATGTCTTAGAAATGACTGGACCCTGCTGTGTGGGAAGAAGGTAGTGACAAGAACATTGAAAGTTACAAGAACCAAGATGAGAGCTCATGGGCTATGGGCCTGGCTCTTTGAGGTAATACAACAGGCTGTAAAACTAGGTAGAATCAATGAACCATGTTGGTGCGCAATTAAATATTAAGTTCCGTCAGAGCAGGGGATAAACAAGGAGGAGCTATAAGGCAATGGGAAGGAGCTGCCAGAAACAGGGGAAAACCACACAAAGCTGATGTATTAGTCAGTTTTTTCATGGCTGGAACAAATACTTCCCACAAACAAAGAAGGAAAAATGTATTTTGGCTCAAAGAAAGAAAATTTTATTTTGGCTCACAGTTTCAAAGGTTTCAGTCCATGGTCAGCAGCCTCCATTGCTTTTAGGGTTATGTCAAGGCAGAAACATCATGGTGAAGAGCATGGCAGAGAAAAGCATTTCACCTCTTGGCAACTAGGAAGCAGCCAGAGTGAGAAAGAGCCAGAGAGAGTGGAAAGGGCCAGGGATAAGACAGTAACCTTCTAAGTCATGCCCCCAGAGACCCACCTCCTCCAATCAGGCCCCTCCTCCTAACAGCATATTCAGCTATGAACTCATCAGTGGACTAATCCACCAATAAATATAGTGCCCCTGTGATCTAATGACCTTTCAAAAGGCCTACCACTTAGCACATGAATCATGTGAGAAACACTCTAGATCTAAACTGTAATAGTATGTAAGAACCCTAGAAATTCTCAGGCTATAGGAGGAAGTGGACTAAAGATCTTTGTACCAAGGTCTCAAATAATATGGAAGGGGAAGACCTCTCAAGGAAAGATAACCAGATCACCCTCTCTGCCTCCCAACTAGAGACATGTGACAGGTTTGCAGCTACCCATCTACTGCCAGGTACCTACTCTCTCCTAGCTGAGGCAGTTAGTTGTTACCCATGTCTATCACAATTTGTGTATTTCTCTGCTAAGCCCTAGAATGGTGCTGCTGCTCCAAGTGCTATCCTTCATCCTCCCTTTCCACGTTGAGCAATTATTAAAACGCCTGTTGAGCTGCTACTGTTGGAGCCCAGGCTTCTCTGAAAAGATGACACAGAATCTGACCCTCTGCTTCCTGCTGTTGCTCTTCCCACAATGGTCCTTTCATTCACTTATTCAACAAACATTTGCTGACTGCTGACTACATGCCCTTTCTTTTTTGTCATCTCTCTGACAAAGAATAGTGAAGTCAAAAACATCATGGAACATTTTGAAAATCCAAACCATCCAGGACAGTTGATTGGCTGAGAATAAAGCCTTTCTAATAAGTGATATGTCATTCCCCCTGGGAACACATGCCCTTGTCCTCAAATGCGAAGGCTCAGCTTATTTTACCTGAAAAGAGTGTACCGTGTAATGCTAGCTTCACCATCCCAGATCCTGTCCATCAGCTCAGTTTCTAAGAACAACTTCTGAGGCAGTGATGGGAAGAATCCTGAAAAAGCCTACTTCCAATGTATATCAACTCCATTCTCTTCCATCTGGTCTCCCAGCTAGACTGCCTCAACCTAGCAGATATGTCCAAAGCAACCTTTTAAATAAGACTTGCTGCATGCAGCAGGCAGCCCACAGCTTGTCTGCCTCAGTTACCGAGAGATGCGTTGCTCAAAGTCATGATTTTCCAGCCAAGTCTGTAACTAGTGGCTAAACCAGGTAGGTATTTAAATATAAACCATTTCAGTCAAATGCAAGACAATCTTAATAATGTTCACTCCAAAACTCCCCACTGGAATGGCCATGGCTTCTGTGGGTTTGCATTGTAGCCTGACTTCTTCCCCTATTCCATCCTGCTCCCTACTCTTCCTTTCATAAGGATTAATCCTGAGTAAATACAATGTATTCCAACCACTATTTCATCATCTGCTTCAGGAAAACCCAACACCCACTGCTCACCAAAAGCTTTTAGTCTCACAAAACCTTGTTACACTGCTGATGGCAGAACCCCAAGCTCTGGTATGCTGGAAAACTATCCTGGAAGAAGAAAGCAGCAATAATAAATATTCCCTCTGTCACTATGTAACATGTGAAAGACTCCCCAAAAGACTTTTTGTGTACTGAAATAAACAATGGGCAAAGATTAAAAGTGTCCAACACAACCCAACAGTCATAATATGCCCACTAATTAGCATATTCTACTCTTCTACTCAAATCACTGGTTTATATTTACTACCTTTCCCTCAAACCTCTGACCCCACACTCAGTAAAGGCCTAGCTTTCTACATCATGGAGCAGATAAAAGCAATCAGAATAGTCTCCCTAGATTCCCATTTTAAATGGACAAAGTCTATCTTTTCAAGATAAGTTATCTCTTATCTGCCCTCTCTCTAGAATCTTCACCTATCCTATGCACTAGTCTTTCCATCAGCATTAGTCTCCAGTTTCTTCCTTGTTAAAAAACATGACAAGAGTTCATCAGCAGATGACTGAACAAACAAGTTTACCCATACAATGGTATATCCATGCAATGGATTATTATTCAGCCATCAGAAGAAAGTATTTATACATGCTGCAAAATGGACAGATTCAAAAATACTACACTAGGTGAAAGAAGCAGGGGAAACAAAAAGTCACATAGTATATGAATCCATTTACATGAAATAATCCAAAAAGAGAAATCTATAAATACAGAAAAGTTCTTGATGGTAGGAATGGGGAGTAACAGCTTAATAGGTATGGAGTTTCCTTCTGGAGTGAAGAAAATGTTTTGGATTCAGATAGGGCAGTAACTACACAACACCATAAATGTGCTGAATGCCACTGAACCATTTGCTTTTAAAATGATAGTTTATACTATATGCACATCTACTTGAAAAAAAAAGACCAAAAACTCTCTCTAGGCACTTCTGAGTACCACCTTTTCTCGTTTCCTTTTATTTGTCTTATACTGACAGACTTCACAAAGGTTTTCTATCCTTTAGTGTCCACCACCTCACCTCCTACTCATCCCAAGCACACACCATTCCACTCCCACCCTGTAACAGCCACTGATGCTTCTCAATCCTCACCTCAGGAGATGTCTTGGCACAGAAGAGCAAAACTGACACAGAAGAGCAGAATGGCAGCTTTAAAAGACTCTGTCCTGACTTCAAGGACACTGGCCATCTAAGATCAGCAACTCCTGCTACGGCCTACCCCTTGCCAGGTTCCTTTGCTATCTTATCCTCTTCTACCAACTTTTGAGAACTAAAGTCTCTCAAGAGGCAATCTTGGCTCTCTTCTGGGGCTCTTTCCATAGTTTCCACCTTCCCAACTGCTATCTAGACACACATGCATGGGGTACCCAAAAACACACAGTGCACAGAAAAAAGTCAAAAGGAATTACTAGACAATAAAGCATATTGCAGAGCCTTTATAATTAAAACAGCTTTTAAATGGCATATAACAAGCAGAATGACCAATAGAGCAAAAAAGAAAACTGAAAAACAGAACCCAACTGTATATGCAAATTTAGAAAGCAAAAGAGTACTATATCTCAAATCTGTGAGGAGAAAAAATTTTAAATAAGAAGTGTGGGGGTAATTTAACAGACTGCTGAAAAAGAAAAATTCACTCCATTTCTATGTATATCAGAAGAAATTCAAACAAGCCAGGTATTTAAATATTAAAAAATGGAACTATACAAATATCAGAAAATGTAGGTAAACTGTTCCATAAGATGGAATAGAACAATGAATAACTCTTTGGAATTTTGGATTCAAAATTCCAAAACAATAATAAAAATATCAGTAAATTTGATTATATAAAAATAAAAATAAATTTATGAGAATTAAAAATTCATGGGAAAATATGAACAAAATAAAGAAATTATAAATTTTGGAAAGTATTTGCAATATAATATCATAGACAAAACATTAATCTAACAAAAAAAATAAGGAACAACCCTATAGAAAAAGGAATAGGTGGTCCAAAGAAAAATATAATGCCCTTTAATCACATGAAAAGGTACTCAGCTTTGCTCATAATGCTAGAAAAATAAAATAAAAACTACAATGGGATATTGTCTTTCACATATCAGTTTGTAAATCATACTCTGCACATAAGTCAAGGGAAATTGGCACTTGTATACAGATGCCAGGGATGCAAAATGGTACAGGCCCAATAGAGGGAAAACTGGCAGTGTTTAATAAAATTATAACTGCATTTACCCCTTGGCCCAGAAGCTTGACTTCTAGCAATTGATTACAAAGACATAATGGCAACAACCCTGAATAAGCTTGGAAGTAGATTTCTTTCCAAAGTGTCTAAAAAGAAACAAAGCCTGGCTATTACCCCAGTTTCAGGCTATAAGGCCCTGAGCAGACAACTCAGTTAACCAGGGCCTAGACTTTTGACCTACATAAACTGTGAGATAATAAATGAAGTGGTTTCTGAAGACACCATACTTTTGATAATTTATTTCAAGGCTGTAATTAGCAATACAACAGCCGAGAAAATAGCCCAGAGATGGAAGTAAGTGGGCCACAAAAGCTCATAGACCATTCATTTGGCTGTAGCATGAGACAGGCATATCAAAGGAACTAGAACAGCTGAGGTTCTTGAAGCCAGCTTTCTTTACCTAATCATTCAATGGAGCATAGGAATAAAAAATTAGGAATGAAGTCAAGGAGAGGAGACTCTGGCTGGCTGCACTGCCAGTGAATTCAGAGAATATGATTACTGAGACTATAGATTTACCCTCCAGAATGCAAGTCTTTTGCTTCTTTTACTTTCTTCTCCCCACTCCCTTTACTAGGCACTTCACATTAAGCTGAATTGTCTTGAAAAGAATGATGGGGTAGCATGATATTTGGTATGAATTTCTCCTCTGTAAGTTTGCCTTCTATATAAATCTATTTCTGCAGATAATTGAATCCAACTGTGATATTTGAATAGTTTTAAAAAGTACATTCTGTTTTCTTGCAAAACACAGGAACCCTTGGCCTCTTTTATATGATAAGCAAAATGAGAAGAGAATGCAAGGTTCCCTGCTTATTTCTCTCCAGAAGGAACCCAACCCAACCCTAGCCCAATTCCTATGTCCAACAAGGAGCAGACTTTTGTTCAGAAAGCACCACAGGTAGAACAGGCAAAACACAAAAACACAGAAAGTAAAACTGTTTCATCCCTGGACTCAAAGCAAAAAGAATATGAAAACAACAGAAGCTGAAGAGTGACTGATACAAAGGAAACCTTTTGTCTCTTATGGTTTTGTTGTTCCTGATGACTTTACTTAGGCCTCTGATCAGCATGACTCCATTTTTTAGAAAGTGCATTCTATGAAGTTTTAAAACATATTATGAGATAAATCAAGTTCCAACATAAGAAAAAGCAAGTACTGTTGAACAGGCACTGCTCACAGTACTTCAGAGCTTGGTTAACCCATTGTTCTTCCTACACTAACTCACTTCCTGTGCCTGAAAAGGTTTTGACAATGTAATTCACTCAACACTGCTCCATAAATGTGTCCCATGGATCTATGACATTCAATGGAGGATCTTCAAATTCACTTTCCATCCCTCACCCATCACATTGGATTTTTGAACTTGTGCTTTCAAGTACACATTTACTATCCACTATGAGAGGCACAATTTCTTTAATTTGCTATACACTTACTGTTTTGGGGATCAAGTGATTGCTTTCAGGTTCCACTGACCAGGATTTTTTGAACCAATCCACACTCCCTACTGTCTTCACCCTACAGGTTTCAGTGCTTGCCACCTACAGACACTCAATCCATACTGTGATTAATAATTTTTCTTCTTTGGCCTTAATCTTCCATATCAGAGGTTCTTGTTTCCCCCTACTGTCCTCATACCCACATACCACCCACAGCTATCATGGCTGCACCAGGATCAGAGACAGTGTTCTCCTCAGGAAGTCAGTCTTGGTTCACCAGTTTAAACATGAAGGAGGGAGTTATGTTTCAGAAACCAGCCCTCACCTGCTGAAGGAACAGGAACACAGTAAATGATGCTATTTATTTGCTCTTCCTGCTGGTGGGTGAACACACTGGAAGCCCTTCTGAACAACTCACTTTGATCATGACTTGTATTTCCATGGTGAGCAAAAGTAGAAAAGAAATAACAGGAGTCATTTCCCCCAACTGGATAGAAAAATCACCTGGAAATCTCAAAACAGAAAGGAAGGTCCTAACACAAAATCCCATGCCACTTAAGAATAAAAAGGTAATACTAAAGAATCTACTCCTGCATTGATGAACAAATATTTATTGAACAACAGGTATGAAGCAAGCACTGTCCTGGGCCCTGAAGATCTAGATGTAAGCAAGACAGACAAAATCTTTGTCCTTTCAGAAATAATATTCTTGTGTGGAAATAAATAAACAAGTAAAATATGTAGTATTAGGGTTTACATTCTAAGGAGCAAATAATGCAGGAAAAGGTAAATAAATGCTAGAAGAGATAAAAATGAGAGTAGGAAAGGCATTGTGGAGGTCATTTGAGATTTTGAGAAATAATTTTAGATTTAAAGGAAATTTACATTGCCAGTACAGAATTCCTAGAATTTCTAAATACCCCTCACCCAAATTCAGTTCCTCTGACACTGTAATCTTACCTGACCCTTGTGCATTTGTTAAAACTAAGAAACCAACACTGGCACAATACTATTTACTAAACTCCAGACTCTATGTTTTATCAGTTTTTCCATCAATGTCCTCTTTCTGTTCCAGCCTCCAATTCAGAATATCAGAATGCATTTAGATGTCATGTCTTTTTTTTTTTTTTCAGTACCAGGGATTAAACTCATGACCTCACATTTGCCAGGCAGGTGCTTATGCCACTGAGCTAAATCCCCAGCCCCTGTCATGTCTTTTCTAGTTTACAATTTCTCAGTCTTCCCTCATTGATCATAAACCTGACAATCTGAGGAATACTCATAAGATATTTTGTAGAATACAAATATAAAACCTCAAGTTGTGTCTGTCTGATGTTTTTTTCTCCTAATCAGACTGGGGCTATTGCTTTTGAGAAAGAATACTATAGAGGTAGAGTTCCCTTGTTCTCTCACATATCAGAAGATTCATCAAATCCAAGTCCCAATACTGGTCATGCTACCTTTTATCACTTAATCTCTCTATCCAAGCAGTGTTAGTAAGTTTCTGCATTATAAAGTTACTATTTTCCCTTCATAAAATCTATTCTGTAGAAATGAGTCACTAACTCCAGCCTGTCCTCAAAAGATTTCAATTCTTTCTGCTGGAGGGGGTAGTATCTATATATGTTATTGGAATTCTTCTGTAAAAAAGACCCTTTCTCCTTTATTTATACAATCTTTTATTAAAATGCGTTTGGACTCATGTATACTTATTTTATACTTTTAGTTATAATCCAATACTATTGTTGTGGTTTGGATATGACTTAAGAGTGTACCCCAAAAGTTTGTGTGTTAGAAGGTTGGTCCCCAGAGACAATGTTAATGGGCAGGGGGCCTTTTAAGAGGTGCCTAAGGAACCAGAGGAGGGATATGAAAGAAGGGAAGAAGGGTGGGTGGAGACAGAAATGGAAAAAAAGAGGAAGAAGAGGAAGAGATTTAATTACATTTTTTAGGATGCTATCCTAAAAAGGAATTAGTTTGGTTTTCTTGGGACCCTGGAGAGTTCTTGCAAGATGGTTGTTATAAAAGTGCAAGATTGGCCCCTTTCTGTTCCTTGGCTTCCTGTCTTGTCATGTGACCTCTCTCTTCCACATGGTGTCATTGTGTCATCTGATATGAGAGCCTCACTAGAGCAGAGCTGATGCTGGAGTCCCTGCCCCTGAACCTCTAAAACTGTGAACTCAATAAACTTCTTTTCTTTATATATTTCCCAGCTTCAAGTACTTTGTTATCACAATAGAAAAATGACTAATATAACTCCCTCACTTAATTTGTTGCTTAAATTATCCCAGCTTTTGCCATTGGAGAAGATCACTTCTGAGTGAAGACCTAAGGGAAATGTTGCCATCATTTACAAAGTTATCTAGGAGAAGCGCATGCTAGGTCCCAAGGTATAACAGGAATCTCAGAAAACATAAGAGATATCATGGTAACTAAAAGAGCAAAAACAGAATGGAAAATATTAGCAAATGAAATCAGAGGTAATAGTGAGTCACATCACGGGGTTATGCAGGCCACGGAAGGGACTGACTCTTCTTCACATAAGAAGGAAAACCAAAGAATATTTTTTTTTTTAGCTCAAAAAGATATGGTAAAAGGATCACTGGCTGCTGTGTTGAGAACTGATTTCAAGTGATAAAGGCAGGAGGGAAGCCAGTGAGGAGCTACTACAATAATCCAAATGAGAGACAGATAATAGTAGCTATAGAAGGTGATAAGAAATGGTCAAATTCTGCATATAACTTTTAAGACAAGGTTGTTAGGATTTTATGTTAAGTGTTTTTCTGTTAAAGAAGGAGTAGAGTCAAGAATGGTCAATTTTTGACCTGAGTAATTGAAAGGACAAAGTTACCATTAACTGAGGTAGGAAAAGTTACAGGAACTCAGTTGCAGACACATTAAATTTGAGATGCTTACCCACAGAAGTTGCCAAGTATACTGGCTGATGGATGTGCAGTTCAGAGAAATCAAGGTTGAAGATTTAAAAAAAAAATCTTGGAGTCACCAATATACAGATGAGTTGTAAAGCCGTTAGACTATAGGGCAGATAGACAAGAGCACAAGTGCAAGGACTAAGCCTGGGTATACTATGGCACTGGAGAAATAAAGACTTTTGCCTGCCCTTTGACGGGAAGCAAAATTAGCCAAATTGTTCTCATCTGCTGTGTACCTAGTAGTACTTCTCTGAATTCCATAACTTTCAGGACTTTGAATATGCAGCTTTAATTCCTTAGTCTCTGCAATTCTCTACAACCCAGTCTGCGCCTATGTTGCTGCACACCTGACAGTCATCACCAGACAGACACTGTTACAAGTTATTCTGCCCATATGGAAAACAATATCCATTTCATCTCCTCAAATGCAAGCTTTTTTAAAGCCACAACTAATATCCTATCTTCTCTGAAATTTAACTTAATACTTTTGACTTTCAATGAATGAGCTGAAACAGCCCTAGTATTTCAAAGACTAACAACCCTGAGCTTCTGTAACATTTGCTGTCTATATAAAATATTTATCATTAATTGACTTGTGTGGCCAATGAAATTTACCTATAAATGCCACAATTTCCTTTAAGAACAACAGAACAGCCTTTCCTGTTCCACTAACAATACCCTTTTTTTTTTTTGTCTTTTTGAGACAGGGTCTCTCTATGCAGTTCAGGCTGGCCTTGAGCTTACTTTGTAGCCCAGGCTGGTCTCGAACTTTCAACGATCCTCGTGCCTCAGCCTCCCGAGTGCTGGGATTACAGGCGTGAGCCACCATGCCAGGCTCAGCAATACCTCTTTTTACAAGCACCTTCCACATACCAAATGTCCCATAAATGTGTGTATTGTTTCATATCAACCCTGTTATTCAATCAGTCAGTCAGTAAACACTTTGAGGTAAGGACTTGTTTTTTTTATTTCTCCTCCACCTGGTCAGAGAAAGAGCCTCCATCTTGTTGGTACAGGATTGGACACACAAGCAAACAATTACTGCTTACTATCAAAGAAGTTAATGACAATGTCCTCATCCCTGGGAACCTTACAGTTTTGACACAAAACAACAAAAATACATGTTCTGCACTGGCTTCTCTATCTCATTTGAATCCAGCTATTTCCTGGTCAATGGAGAAGTAATGAAGGACCAAATAGAAAGGAAATCCCAGGGCATATGATGTGTGCTGTAAAGCAGGGGTGAGAGATATGCAAAACTATGGTGAAATCAAAACAGCCCAAGAAAAAAAGATTGCCCTGCTGAGATGCTGGACAAAAGAATGAGTAATACTCTTCTATACTACAAATCATTCTAAGGATATGATCAGAGAGTACATATAAATATATACAAGGATGTTTATTTAATAATTATTTACAACAGTGAAAAACTGGAAGCCACCTAGTGTCCAACAATAATCAATTTAGTACAATTTGGTATGTTCATACAACACCCAGAAAATGTTCACTGTATGCCTAGTAATGTGTCATTGGCTCTAACTTTCAAAACTCCATGCAAAGAAAAAATATCTGCCTAACAATAGCAAATATAGTATGACAATACTTTTTTGTAAAACCAACTGAAAAACACAGCCATAATGGTTACTTTATAGCCGAATAGCAGGATTTGGGCAATTTTGTTATTTTTGTTGTTTCCTTTTGTGCTTTTCTTTATTTTGCATGTTTTCTACTTTGAAATCCATCAGCAGACCAAAAATAATCCATTTAAAAAACAAACACGTAAGAGCCAAGTTTTCAACTATCTAGGCATCTGACTGCCAGCAGGCTCCTACTTGCACTGTAAAATACAAGAATCCTAAAATCCAACACTCCCTGTCACTTTCCCTACCCCACACAACACCCAAGACTGGGAAAACTATTGAAACTTCAGGACAAGAACTTAAGGGAAAGGCCCTGTCGTGTTGATCTTTGGTTTCCAACCTTGGAAATTCCAACACAAATAGGCATATATTTAAGTGTTCAGTAAACACTAAAGGCACAAGGAAGAAATTGTGATGAACTGAAAAGGCACAGCTACCACTAATGCAATGACATCACCCCACCTGAAACCTTCTCCAACCTACTCTAGGACTGGATGTTTTCACTCCTATATCTGGGCATCTCACAGGCCCATCAGGAATTCTTAGTATAGATAAATGGTGATTTTTTGCACCATAGCTTTCATCTTTTGCCTTCTTTCTGTTTTCTCACTTCTTAAAAGGTAATTTTGCCTTTCAGCTAATACAGTGTGCAGCACTGAACCAGCGTGCCCATCAGTCTGCAGAGAATCACTGAGAGAATGAATTTGAATAATAAAAGCCAGAACAAGGCTAATACCTTGGAGAAAAGCTTGGTATAGTACCTTCAATTTAGAACCTCATTTCACTGGCTAATGCAGTCGTTGGAGGCATTAGCCTAATTTTTGCCAGGAGAGTCCACAACACAATAGCACTAAACATGGACATAGAGGACCCTACTCAACTCAGAGACAGAGTGGGGAGAATAAAATTAGCAGCACTGCACTTCTGGTGCAGAGGAAAGCAAATCCTCACTCCCCTCCCCTCATCACCAACCATGTTTAGAATAAAAAACATAAGAACGTGTGGGGAAGATAGCACAAACATAAAGTTCAAGGGAAGCCAGGAGAAGAAAAGGCTCCAAGGAGCACTTATAGACTAAGAAAATTAATTTCAGCTGACTTTCAATAAATATACTCCAACACCAGATCTTGTCATTCCCAAGCCCTATATGCTGCAGCCTGAGAAGGCTCCAGAACCTGCCAACAGGTCAGTTAGCTGATATCAGAATTAGGAGGGGCAGTACCTCTATCCCACAGATTCTCTGCAGACCCCCTACACACAAGCATTTCCTACAAGAGCTTCTCGGTAGCCCGGCTGGTCCAGTTCAGATTTATCCTAAGTCTCTCCCTATATGTCAGCCCCACTGCACCAGAAGTAATGCAGCTCGAGCCTGTGGGGCTTTGACAAGTGGGAGGTAGCAACAGTGTCCCTAGTAAGAGACTCTGCAGGGGCCTCCTGGCTCCCCTCCTCCCTATTGCACTGTATCAACAGTGGCCCAGCCATGTCTCCCTAGCTAGTCAGGCTGAGACAGTCACTCTTTTCTCTTGTTTTAACTGGTTGGTGGGCCAGTATCTTGTCTTCTCTGCTCCTCCAAGTTTCTCCTTGCCTCTTATTCCTCAAAGACTCATTCTGCTCTCTACTCTCCTAGCTGGGGTTCTTTTGTCTTAGATAGGGTTGGGTGAGAAGAAATCAAAGTATAATCAAGTTTTTATAGCCAAAGATTTTCTAGACCTTACCATTCCTTTTCCTTTCCCCTTCCCTAACAGAAGATAAAGGAGAGCACAATGTCACCAGTAACTATTTTCAACACTACTGCTGGTAGTTAACACTAGTAACCTTGACATGTCAACTCTGTAATGACAGGATCAAAAACAATTCTATATCCAGGCCCTATGAGTGAATCTGTTCAACTTTTTATCTGAACAGATGCTCCATGAAGCTATGGTTCTTAAGGCCAAGGCATTCTGTTATGTCCTCACTGTTCCTAACACAGTACCAGGCACATGACAAGTACTCAAACACATGAGCTCTTCCCATGAGTCTCCTCCTTAACTCTCTAGGATGTTCAAGACTATCCAACCCTTGACAGAAGAAAATGTTGCTGGGGATGGAGGGACACCCTAAACTCCACCCAAGTGGCATATGCAATGAGGGGAGCAGTGCAGAGATAGGAAGGCAGGACATGTTCTTCATATACACAGTCTGCTGGCCAAAATTTACTAGATGGCAGGAATCTGAGATCTGTGGGTAAGGATTTAGTCATGTTATGAATCTCCTTTTTCTAAGCAGCATGTGAAAAACTCCTCCATCTCAGGAAGGGAAGGGAGGGAGGAGGGCTCAACATGCAAGGAAAGTGGTGGCCTGCAATTGGAAGCTCAGATTTTGTTCTAATGCTAGTGCAGTCTTCTCAAATGATAAAGATCAATTCTGGAAGAAGCTGCACAGACCAGAGGGACTAGACTACGGCTTTGGATAGTCAAAACACCACTGTCATGTAACTGCATCATCATAGTGTTGATAATTCCCCCATAAGAAGCAAATCCTCCTATAACCATAAATCAATCCTTCACTGCAATTTTAGAAACCTATGCCCCCCAAAATCTGCTATTACCAGAAATCCTAATGCTTAGCACTAGAATTGCATAATTAGGGGACATTCTGAATGGTGCCCTGAGGCAGGCCATACAGGAACAGGTTAGACAAGGTAATACACACTTAGGAAGCTCATTTAGGGAATGGGCTGTGCATAATGCATGTAGGCCCTGAAGTACAGACACTCCCTCCGGTGGCCTGCTCCCAGGCAGGCTGCAAGCTGCAACAGATGGCTGCCCCAGTGGCAATCATGCATGTTCCAATGGCCACCTCCTCCCATCCACCCTTGGGCACTAGCAGATATTACCCCCAAAGAATAGTGCTTTTCCCTGGGGAAAGTAAACATTTCCATCAGAAGGCAGAAACCAGCACAAGGCAATTTCTCTTTGTGCAGGGAAAAGGAGCTACAAACATAAAGTTGCTCATTCAAAAGAAACAGATGATCTCTGGAAGCCAAGCAGTGCCAAACTGTCTGTAAAGGGGTTTGCACATCCATCAGCACAAGTGGCTGGGAGGAGGAGAGCAAGAATATAGAAAGTCCACTGAGGACTCAGGAATCTGGCCTCAGAAGCCAGTCTTCTCTTCACTGGGGCTTAAACAAAGGTGCAAAAGTTTTGGTTTCCAGCAGATTCTTTCTCCTCTCTCCAGGCACTTCCAACTTTCCCAAGCCATATTCAAGGTCTCTACTTCAAGCTTCTGTATTCACAAGCTTTCAGGGATGGTTCACTGTTCAATCTTTAGCCAGATACTTCTCCCTATCATCCCCCACCTTTTTGTCATATGTAACTAAAAGAGAAATGACAGTTCAGTCGTATGCCTAAAATAACCCATTAAGAAATATGGCTTATGAACTCCCCCATCATACAATACATAACTCAGACCTCAGCCATTTGTCATAATATCGAGTAATCCATATGCGTCCCCAGGGTCTGACAATAAAATTTGTAAATCAATAGCAAAAAGCAGTATACCTTAGCCACTGAGTTAAAATACAAAGAACATTTTTTGGCACTGATATTTTTTTAAACTTGGAGAATGTGGGCTTCTGAGGATAAATACTTGTGAGAGAGTTGTGTGCTAGAATAGAAGACTTTATACTTTCCAGGCCACCCTGACAGCTGACTTCAATGCAAAAATAAAAACTCCAAGATTCACATTCTCCCAATGATAATAATGGTTTTCTTCTACAAAACCTGCTATTAGGATGACAGGGATGGCCACATCAGTCATTTAAAAAAAAAAAAAAAAGCACATGTACCTTTTGCATTCAAGAAAAGCAAGCAAAACACCTGCTTTGCACAAGAGCATGCTGCTTAAAACAGGAAAGAAAATAATAAATTATTGCAATACTGGGTATGAACTTATTTTCCTTTCTTCTGGATGATCAGTCAGTGAGTGTAGGGGGAGGCACTGCAATTCAAAAACAAATTGCCATAGTGACTGGTGCTTAGATTGAGGGATAAAACAGGCAGAATTCTGATTATAGTCCAAAGAACACAGACAAGTACCCTCATTGTTCAGACCTGCAGAGTTCTAAGACCAAATGAGTAGCCTTCTCCCCAGTTGCTGTATGGTACTGCTACAGCAACAGACCTGGGGAGTGGGCCTGCACTGTTCTCTGACCAATTATTGGCCTAGAGAAAAACTCTATTCAAGATGCAGCAAGTATGCAGGGGCTAAAGAAAGAGGAACTGGGATCACTTGGTAAAAGCTTCCACTCAGCCATGAAGGGTAAGACCAAGTCAGGTGTTGTGTTACCTGCTAAGGTGGACGTATGACAGCACCCTGGTCAGTTATTTCTTTACCTAATAGATCACCTACATAGCCATTCCTTTAACTTTTTATCCTTAAATAATTTTAGACTTACAGAAAATTAGCAAAAAAAAAATTACAAACTTTTCATATATCCCTCACCTAGATTCCCTCATAACACCATCTTACATAAGTATAGAGTGATTATCAAAACTAAGAAATTAGTATTTATAAAACAGTAGCAACTAAAGTATATATTTTATTTGGGTTTTAACAATTTTATCTCTTCCAGAATCTGATCTAAAATACCACATTGTATTATCTGTCATGTCTCCTCCAACCTATAACAGTCCTCAGTCTTCATCTTTCTTGATCTGGACACACTAGAAAAATACTGGTCAGTTATTCTGAAGATAGTACCTCAGTTCTGGCTTTTTTGATGTCCACTCATTTTTAATACAACAGAAAGAAAAGTAGTTAACATTTATTGAGATGTAACTATGTACACTATGATAAACACTTTATGTTCACCTTATTTCTAGTCAAAATAACCCTCTGAAGTAAGTTTATTTCAATCCTTATGTACAGATGAATATATTTCATTAAACCTTAGTAGGATTAAGTAACTTGCCCAAGGCTGTCTAGCTGTTAAAGACACAACCAACATGTGGGCCCAGGTAGACCACCAATTCTCCACACCGTACTGTCTGCTACATTCAAGGTACCATAACATAAACCAAATGCCAAAATACAACCTGGATTTTGTTCTCTGGCTATTTTCCATCTAAAAGACTTAATATATTGAAGAAAAGGCATTCTCTGTCTTTTTTCTGACTTTTTTTTTTTTTGGTACCGGGGATTGAACTCACAACCTTGTACTTGCCAGGCAGGTGCTTACGCCACTGAGCTAAATCCCCAGTCCCCTCCCTCTTTTTTCTAAAGGAGACAAACTTCTTTCAATTTCTCAGTTTACCCATATAGATATCTTTCTCTTGACAAAAAGCACATTCTTGGACTAAAGACAAAGAAGAAGCCACTGTTCTCCTGAGACCACATTCTGCAATGGTACTAAGCAGAGGGAAAATATACCAACGTGAAAGTGTGCTTAACTTGACAGAACTCTTCCAAGGCCTCTTATTAGTATATGGACACATACACAAGCCACAGAAGAGAAAAAGGAAAGTATATTCGCTAGAACTGCTTCTTTTCCAATTCATGCCCAGAAATGTCTAATGATGGACAACACAAAACTTGTATCTCTTCTTTAGCATGAGGCTCTGAGAAAGCTAAGGCACAAACTATTCATATAGCACAGTGGGTATGAGTCAAGGGACCTGGCTATGGAAGAAAGGCTGGGGAGAATTCCAGCAGCACTCCAGGATTCGTTTTAAATGCTATGACCTTAAATCACTCAGTTCTACAGATTTGGTTTTCCCAAATCCCCTCTCTGGCAATGCTAATGTATTTTTCTTCTCATTCTGACTGATCAGAGAAATACCTGGCTAGAAGGACTACTTGGAAGTCATTTATTTGATGGTAGCAGAATTGGGAAAATATTCCTCCAGCTATACATATCCCCATCTCTCTATCCCTGCCATCTGCCACTCAGCTACAGGTAGAGGACATCACAGCAAGGGAGGAAAGGAGGTATAGAAGGCAGACTATGAAGGAGAGAAAAAGGAAGAAGGGCCAAAAAACAGAAAGCCAGAGAAAGAAGAAAAGAGAATATAGTATTTTGTTCAAACTGCCACCATTAAACCAACACTCTCTAATATTCACAGGGTCAAATTAAGTTAACAAATAGGTGAAAAGTCAGGGACAGATGAAGCTGACAAATGGGTGAAATATTCTTAGCCTTCCTTTTAACTTGTCTTCCTCTTACTTCTCTTTACGCCTCCTCCCTACCAAACACTAGCATGAAGGATACCAAAGGGCATTCCTCAACCCTAGTACTCTAGAGATTCTTGTAAATCTAACACCCAAACTGGCTGCCCCATAACTGCCAGCTTCATAAAGAAAGAGCTCTTCTCTTTTGAGATCTATCATACTAACTGCAAGGTATCCCCCAGCTTGCTCTTGTGATAAAACACTGGGAGTTACAATGCTAATGGTCTTTAGAGAACCATTCTTGTAGCCTCTCTATTTGCAACCTAACCTAGTACAATCGAAAGCTGGCTAACTGCCTTCAAGTCACACAACACAGAGAGCCACTTAACCGCTGTATTTAGAGACTTTCAGATCTATCTTGCTGATCTTCCCTAGGAAACTAACATGGAGCATCTTGAATAACTACATCTGCTTGAATAATTTCCTCCTCTTCATGTCAGCAGCCGCCAAACTTCACATTATTTTCTTCCTACAAAGACTTCAAAGGGTATCATTCTCAGATTATCACCTGCAGTTTCTATCTTCAAAAGAAGGAAAGGATATCCTAGAAAAAGCAATGTAAACTGAAGCTCCTTCACTGATGGATCATGGCTGTCAAAAGAGACCAGGATAAAATGTACCTATTCCCATAAGGAATCTCTTGAAGACTTTCCTAAATAACACATACAAAGTACTCAGCACAAAAGAATTTAAATGTTAGCTTACTTTTCTTTCTCACCCAATTGCTAGACCAGATTCCTTGGTCTTTCTTCCTTTCACTCTTTTTTGGCCATAAGATACCAGACAACCTTTTCTCCTCTGTCTGAAAGTCTGACCTAGCAAAACCAAGAAATGACTGAAAAACATTAACAAGAAAAACATTAACAAAGTGATGTTTATGCAACATTTAGATGGCTGCAGGGGCAAGGTGTAAGGGTTGCTTTTTTCTTTCTTTTCCCCCTCTAGGCAAAAAGAACTTTACAAATCCACCACATTACTATTCCATAAAAACTCACTCTGCCCAAATAAACTAATTATGCCCATAGGTAATCAAATCTGAAAAATTTTTAACCTAAAGAAATGGTTCTTTTCTTCCAAACAATTGCATTATACAAACCATAAACAGAGTGTTCTGGGAACTTAAAAAAGTTTAAATAAAATTCAATTTTTATTTGCTCAAATCAACATATTATGTGAAATAAGGCAAGATCAACAACCTATGAGTTTATGGACAATAACAAAGCAAAACACCAACATGAACAGAAATATAATCAGCCCAACTAGAGCATAAGCAACAAAAGGCTTATAGAGCCCCTGGACACAAGGCCTACTTCATTCAAGTTCTTTTCAAGTCTACCATCCCTTACACTGGGCTTGGGCATTATCAGAGGCCTCTCTGAGGACCCAGAATGTTCCCTGTCTTCAGAAAAGAGAAGGCTGCAGGAAGTTAGTGCTTCCATATGGTTTCCCAGTGTACCAGGAACCCGTTCTTCTTTCTCACAAAGCCCTACAGGCCAGAGAAACAAAAGTGTCCTCACCAACTCCACAGACAGTCCAACACTCCCTACACTCATCTTCCCATTATTTTCCTGGACTCTGGCTATTCCACTTGCCTACCTGGACACTGTCCAGGGCTCAGACTGCTTAAGAAAGTTACCAAACTCCCAGGACCTGGCCAACCACAAAATCAGGTTGTCATTTGTCAATTAGGCCCCTCCTGATGCTCAGTGATGCTGAGTTCTGACCTCACAGTTGTCCATGCACCTTCTACAATGTTTCTTCTTGACCTTCCATTTCTTCATTGTTGTTGGGGTTGTTTGTTTTTGAGACTATATCTTGCTATGTAGTTCAGGCTGGTCCTGAACTCACCATGTAGTCCAAGTTGGCCTTGAACTCACAGCATCCTCCTGCCTCAGCCTCTTGAGTGCTGGGATTACAGGCATGCACCACCATATCCAGTGACCCTCCATTTCTCAAGTACCCAACTGAGTCTTTCAAAGGCAGAAGCCCATCCTTAGTTTGATGCAAAAACTGAAGACATGCCATGGAAGCTTCTTCAATTGCCCTCTATATCTTTCCTATCTCTCCATATTCCTTTCCAGACTGTTTTTAATTTCTAAGGTGCAGCCCACTCATGAGGCCAAGACTTTTCCATCTGTCACCAAAATAACTTTGCCCCATCAATGATCTCCTCCTCTCTGAGATTTAAAATCTCACTGCCAAAACTGATTCCTTTCCTTTCTACCTTCCAACACACACACGCACGCACGCACGCACGCACGGATGCACGCTCTCCAAGCAGCATCAGTGACTGCCTTTAGGAAGCCTTTCCTCCAGCCCCATTTCTGTCTGGGGGAGGGAAAATCTTCCCACATCATAAGCCCATGCATGCAAGCTCTGTTGTGCATACCACGGTCTCCTCAACATCAAGCACTATA
This sequence comes from Hydrochoerus hydrochaeris, assembly GCA_004027455.1. Classification (NCBI taxonomy): domain Eukaryota; kingdom Metazoa; phylum Chordata; class Mammalia; order Rodentia; family Hydrochaeridae; genus Hydrochoerus; species Hydrochoerus hydrochaeris. Next base: position 54,093 of record PVLA01007336.1, on the reverse strand, counting down.
CTGAGGTGTATCTCTGAAGCCACCTTTCTAGCTCTCTTCTTCCATTTCCTCTCAAACTCCTCAAACCCAGCTTTACATCCCAAGAATCACTTCTTCATCTCCTCTCACAGCTGCTGTCTGGACTCAATGACAGACTCATAGGTTATACTTATTTTCACACCTTTCAATCTATTACCTTGCCAGTTCTCATCTCCTATCTCACGCCCATCACCAACATCTCATTATTTCCTAACACATACCGGCCTTTCCAGCAAGTAGGTATGTACACTCTTGCTTTCATTGTGTTATTCATGTCATTCCCCTCCACTTTTGCTTCTTATCATGTCTTCTTCTCTACCTACTCAAATACTATCTCCTTTTAAGTTACAAACTAAAGTTACTGTCTTTGTCTTTGGTACACTGACAAAACTAAGAATGCAATAGGTCTGGCAAAGGGCATCTCATTCCAGCCTCCAGCCAGACTTTGAGAATTATTACAAGCCCTGGTTAGTCCTAACCTTGAAGATGGCCTGACCTATCTTAGCTAGCAGAGTGAGGCCTTTATTAAAGAAAGAAAAAGTCAGAGCTATACAGGTTCTCTGAACATAAGCCAAATTATTGGAATTAAGTCTGAGACTTGTGTTGGCAGCTGGCTTGCCATCATCCCTACTCAGTCTAAGTTTTTCACATCAGCCATTTTGGGAGCTGACCTTTGAGAGCTGAGGCTGTGCCACTCTGTTAAGTGCTCCTAATTAAACTTTGGAGAGAACAGGTGGATGCTAGCGGAGAAAGGGGAGGATAAGGGCCATGGGGTGAGTATTAAGCATACAAATACTTGTTAGAAAGAGGATGGCCAACAGCTGCTCTCCATCACCACCCAAATCCACATATTGCAAACTGGACCCTGGCCCATTTCATCCAGGTAATGAAGGCCAAAACCCGGGAAGAATGCTCTGGTGCCAGTGCTGAACTGAGCCAGCTGGCTGCAAAGTGGCCTCAACCTTGGCAGTAGCTGACAGGAGGTCACAGGCCTTACTTCCCAGGCCTCCACCTGCTCCCCCACGGGCCTTTGGGGTTTAGCTGCTGAGGCACAGCATCATGCATCCTGGGAGACCAATAAAAGAGCCTCACTAGACGAGAAATGTGATCTGATACGAAGAGATCCAAACTGTCTTCATGGAACCTGCTGGAGCCTTCATGTACTCCAACTCGCCATCCTTTTTTCTCCCAGTACAGAGTACTATAATTTTCCAGTCTCAACAAACCTGGCATCCTATCCTCCTTCAACAAACTTGTATTACTAAGGATCAAAGGAAAAGGTCTGAGTCAGAATGGCCAACAAAGGCTAAGGAGCTGACATTAATAGGAGAAGGGCCAGAAGGTACATGCTGTGATTGAAAAATATAAAGGAATGCTTAATTTTTTTTACACTTATTACTGTTAAAAAACACATTGCTATTAATTCCCTCATGCTACTCCCTCTGGCTTTGAACACACTTATCCCATCTTCCTGCCACTTTCTGAAGCAGTTCTGAAAGTCTTTTATGAATGTCTTTAGTTGCACCGTCATCGCTGCCTCAATGTCCTGAATCAATTCAAACAGTTACCTCTCGTCGTCATTTTGACTTTGAGGAAGAATCAAAAGTTGCACACCTTATCTGGTGAATAAGGTAATTAGGACATACTATAATGTTTTCACAAGATGCCTTTCCACTGGATGGAACTCAGCAGCAGCATTTACTGTATTTTTTTTTTTTTTAAATCACACTGTGTGAAGACACTCTCAAAGGAGGACTACTTCAAAAAGCAGCAAGATCATTCGGGCATGGTGGCACACACCTTTAATTCCAGCACTCAGGAGGCTGAGGCAGGAGGATCACTTCAAATTCAAGGCCAGCCTAGGCTACAAAGTGAGTTCAAGGTCAACCTGAACTACATAACAAGACCCTGTCTCAAGAAACAAAAAACAAAAAAAAAAAAGAACAAAAGAAAGTGGCAAGAACAATGGGATAAATGTATTCTAAATGAAGTGGAGTATTTTGAGGGGATAAGTCGCAATGTGTCTTTTAAAATAATATTTTTTTTTTAGTTTAAACATTTACCATATATATAGTTGTGCCTCAGTTTACAAACTTACTTTGTTTTACAATTTAGGGGAAAATGCTTGTGTTTGTATGGGAAAGATGGCCTTGCTTGTGTTTGTCATGCTATGTGGAGTTTGGGAACAGAGGCAAAATTCTGCAGAGCACTTTTGTTTGCAAACAGAACAATTTGTGAATCGAGGTTACTGTATTTTGATCGCACCATGTACAGGTAGAAGAACAAATGCAGTTCTTAAGAAATCTCCAGAAGATGCGAAAGGCTTTAAACTAGAAAAGCAAAGCACTGTGCAGGAGAAAGCATCAAATATAAGCTCTTTGTTAAACACCTCATCTTGAAAAATTGCTATAGCTAACAACTCATGTCCAAAAATGGAGGTAGACCACCACAAAAAACTAATTTCTTCTTTCTGTTCATCCCTGTCCCATCGTTCCAGTACTACGCTTGAGCCAGAGTGCAAGATCATCTGAAGGTCACTCCTGAGCCCTATCCTCAGGCCCATACCTCCTGATGGCTTGCAAGGAGTCCTGCTGTCCCACTTTGATGAGTTACAGGGACTTAGGTATGAACTTCCAGTGCTCTCACAGACCTCTGGCTGGATGTATGTGTGTCCAAGTGTGAAGGATGTCACAGAAAAGTTCGTACCTGTGTGACTTGTAAGGTGACCCCACCAGGCTGGGGGAGTACAGTCTTTTGCCTCTTAACCACAGAGCTGGGAAGTGGCAGAAAGTCCTGAGAGCTTTGCCCCCTAGACTTGCCTCAGTTAGAACTTGTGATATATAGTAATGCCTTAGTTTAACAATGCTTGTGTTTGCAAACAATTCAGTCCACAAAAAAAAGCATTTGGCAAAATTTTGTTCCCATTCAGAAACTCCATGTCAGGTGACAAACAACCACAGTCATCTTCCCCACACAAACACAGACACAGTCATCTTCTCCAAAATCATCAAACAAATTAAATTCATAAATCAAGGTACTCTTGTACTAAAAAATATCTAGTCATTAGCTGGGTGTGGTGGCACATGCCTGTAATTCCAGCACTCCAGAAGGCTGAGGCAGGAGGACTACAAGTTTAAGCTTAACCTGAACAACTTTATCAAGACCCTGTCTCTAAATAAATAAATAAATAAATAAAATGGCTGGGTCTATAGTTCAGAGCAAAGGCCCTGGATTCAAGCCCCAGTACTGAGGGGTAAGGGAAGGTGTTGGTATTTGTCCTTGATACCTGATTCTAAAACCATGGAATTTCCCATTATTCATGACAAGCACCTCTCATCCATACCTGAATTTATGTAAATTAAGTGACTCCTCGGGGTTGTCCAGATAACTTCAGGATAGGGGTTGGTCACCAGAAAGAACTCATGATCAGAGGGTTAGAACTTTCAGCCTTAACCTGTATCTCCTGGGATCACCCATGTAAATGCTTTAATCAATTATGCCTACAGAAACTGTACACATACATGAATAAAAAGTCCTAGAAAGTGGCACCCCAACAAAGGGCACAGAAGCACCCTATGCCCCTCCAACAGCGCACCCAATGCATCTCTTCCCCTTGACTGTCCCTGAGTTTCATCCTTTGTACTAAATGGGTGAACATAAGTTAAGTGTTGTTCTGAGTTCTAGCAAATGAAACATTCTAGCAGATTATGAAACCAGAGGAGAGGGTTTTAGGAATTCTCAATTACTAGATAAACTAGAGAGTCAAAAATACAGGTGGCCTGGCCTGGGACTTGTGACTGGCATCTGAAATGGAGGCAGTCATTGGGATTTAGTTCTATAACTTGTGGAATATGACACTAATTCCTAGTAAATAGTGTCAGAACTGAATTGATATTTTGGACACCCAGTTGGTATCAGGAGATTGAAAAGAACAGCCTCTCTGAAGTTGCAAAGGACCAAAGGCTCCAAAGAGACAGCCCTGTGGTCACACAGACCAGTCAGATGCTCCTTCAGACAGATGTCCAAGGCCAGCAGGAAATCAGACTCTTCTCTTAAATACTTGAAACCAGAGTAGTTGGTCTACTATAAACGAAGTTTTAAAATTCAGTTCCCTCTTATTGCTCGTGCAGATCTGAAATGATCTGACCAGATGGCTGGTGCTCTATAATTCTTGGATTGCTCTCATCAGTTGTTGATGATTTGGAATTTTTTCCTCCACCTCTTCCCCATGAACATGTTCTGCACAGGCTTCCTGCGTGTCCTCAGTCGAGTGGGCTCTTTGTGCTATGCCAGTGTTTCAGAGACTTTCATAAAGGCCTGCTGTCAGATCAGGTCAATCAGGATCCCCAGATTTGAGCCTGGCTACACTTCCCTGAACCTGCATGAGGCCAACAGGCAGCACTGGCAAACGGACAGGACAAGGTGCCTTTGCCCAGGCTGCTTCCTCTCTTCCACTTCTCCTTCAAGCTCTCAAGGAAACAGAGGTAGCAAAAGTATAATTTTAAAATGGTGACTCCAGCCATTATTAAATATGTCCTGTGTGCCAGGGTCTCTGCAAAAACAGTTATACATATAAATCTTATTTCATTTTCACACCATTTCTGTGAAGTAGATATTTTTATTCCTACTTTCAGATGAAGAAACTAAGGTTCAGAGATTATACACAACTTTATCAAGGACACATAGCTCAAAAGGAGACCTGCAGAGAGGGTAGAGCTTTGGCATCATAAAATTTGACTAATTGTCCCCAATGAGATCACAGGGTTAAAGGGTAAAGGCCTTGGCCTTGCCACACCATCCTTTGTGCCCTCACTGAGTACCAAATACTTCCACTGAGATCTCCAAAACTATATTGGTGGTCTTTTTTTCTCTGTATCTTCTGTGAGTCTATACAGCTTATAGAGGGTAAAGGTTATGTCCTTTTTGTTCCCCAGAAGACAGTATTGCACAGTGATTAGGAACTGGGGATCACTGCCAGAAAAAGCTGGGTTTGAATTCTGACTCTACCACTTATTGATTGTTTGGCTAAATCATTTCTTCTGAGACTCAGTTTTGCCTGTAAAGAATGAGGATAGTGATAGCATCTGCCCTCAAAGGAAGCCTGGCAGAGTCAATGCTCAGTAAATGTGAGCTATTATCTATATCTTTGGCTACAAATACAGTGTCTGGCACAAAGTAAGATCTCAGAAAATGCTCTGGGAGCAGAAGCCCTGCTGATTCTGGCTGTGACCAGAATTCTGTAATAACAAGTGCACAGGCACAAAAATCCTGGAGGGTTCAGGGTCCTACGCCCCAACAGATTTCTGAGTTTCCTGCCCAGAACCACCAGGACCTGCCAGCAAACAGCTTTCCTCTGCTTGCTTGTGAACAGCTGATACTGAAGCCACACTCAAATGCTTGCTGTGCCTCCGTAAGGTGAGGCAGATCCCAAAATAAACCAGAAGAAAGAGAGACAGGAAAATCACTTCCAGGAACAAGCAACTCCCAGTGAGGATGCTGACAGTAATAACAGAGGCAAACAGACTTTAGGAGAGTAACCTGGAGCTGCTCCAGGGCTGTGTGGCTGGGGCTCTCTAACCACCTGGCTCAGCAGGAAGGCCCACAAAGTCATGGGCTGCTCCCATGGTGTGTCAGGCTACACCAGGCAGTCTGGAAATCTGCCTTCAAGTGAGCCCAGCCAAAACCAAATAGCCCACATGCCCTAGTATCCCTCTCTTCAAGGCCTAAGGAAAACAAAGCTGCATGCCTTCCTTATGAGACCGGAGGAGACAGAAAGTACTGAACTGGTAGAACAAGATGGGGTCAGCAACTGTCAATGTAAACTGGCCTAGAACCAGGGATAGCTCAGCAGCATAGCGCCTATGTGACAAGCACAAGGTCCTGAGTTTAATTCCTGATACCAAAAAAATTTAAAAATAAACTTTTAAGTTTTTAAAAAAACTTCCAAGGAGACTCCAACATCTTCCCATGCTATACTCTGACTCTCAAGCAAGAAATGCTCTGCTAACCCTTTGTATCACTCTTAATTTTAGTCCTTCATCAAATCTGCTATTGAAGAAGAAAGGGAGAACATGTTGTGACTATAGAAGTCTTTCCTTCACCTTCTAAGTTTCCTTTCCTAGGCCACAGGAACAGGAAGGCCACACACTCCTATACCTATACTGGCATCCAATTCCACAGCTGAGTGGAGAATTTACCATTAAAACCAGCACAGCTGCATTTTGAGTGATGCTTTCATGGCAGGAATTAGGCAGAGTGCTTTGCATTCTCCCATCTCATCCATACAACTACCTGTGCAGCAGATCACATCAACAACCTGGAAACCAGAGAGCAGAAGAATTTAGTGACTTGCCCAGGATTCCCTAAGCAGTAGCATTTGGCATCCAATTGAGTAGAGGCAGGGGGATCAAGAGCTGACCCAGGTTGAGCTACATAGCAAGTATGAGGCCAGCCTGAACTATATCATGAGACCCTACCTCGAAAAGATAAAAGAAGAAAGAAAGAAAGAAAGAAAGAAAGAAAGAAAGAAAGAAAGAAAGAAAGAAAGAAAGAAGGAAGGAAGGAAGGAAGGAAGGAAGGAAGGAAGGAAGGAAGGAAGGAAGGAAGGTAGGTGGGGGATAGAGGGAAAGAGGAAGGGAAGAATTCCCTAAGTAGAAAACAGAAGCCAGGATCAGCTGGGTCTAAAGTCTGTGCTTTTTACCACTGAATAAATTATTCTACCTTCCCATTGACCTGCCCATTCCAAGAAGCTCCCAGGATAGGCTACATTCATTTTAGCCTTTAGGTAGCTGTGTTAGAAGCTACCAGGCAGCATCCAGAATGTAGTAAATTAAAACTTTAGAGGCTAGTTTACATATCCACACAGACCACTAAAAGATCAATTTGCTAATATCTACACAGAACTCCTCAATCCTGTACGGGACCTACAAATAGTTTGGCTGCCTCCACTGGTTTGACTCTATTTTATGGAACCTAAAGCACGCTGTATCAGACACTGAAGCCAGAACAAGTGAACCACATAAGCTCCCTTACCAGTCTTGCTTTGTGAGCAAGGTGTAGATGAATGGATGGATGGGGCAGACATGACTGGAACTAGCAGTGTTTTTCCCCCTATAGGTCCTCTGTGTGCTTAATTGTAACACACTAGCCTTTGGGTCAGCAGAGTTAATAAGGAGCTCTTTAAAAACTCTAAGGTGAAGAATAATGTCAACAGCATACCACGTTAAATGTAAAAACTCTGTGCCCCACTCCCACTGTCCTGAAGGTGAGTCTCAGAGCCCACAGCCTAACTCTGCCGCATAGGCTCTGGCTCTTCCTCCTCAAGCCATTTGCACAGAGACTCTTTAGCCAAGATCAACAGTCCCACTACCAAGAGGGCTGGACAGGGACCCTGGGTCACAACCATCATCTTCAGTCTGTCTGCAGTACAGACTAAGGCCTCAAAGGGGAGCTACTGACTCAGCCACAGAATAGACAAAGAGGAAGTAAGGGTCATAGGACATCAGCCTCTGTCTGCTTCTACTTTCTACCCCTGAGAGATCCTCTAGTTTGGGTCCTAAAAGAACACAGGAGCTCGGTTTTCAGAGAAACTCGGTTTTCAGAGGGCAGCCAGAGGTTGGATCTGCCAAACCCAATATCTGCTTCTAAACTTCCCCCTGCCCAATGCAATTAGTTCCCACTTGGCTTCTTTGGTGCTTTACAACTCTTCTGTGGCAGCAGCTACCAGTAAGCAAGCCCAGCAGGAGCAATAGTGCTACCAGAAAGCTGGCTGGCACAGCAAATACTATCCCTGCCAGCACAGCAGCAATGGGGGCAGTGAGGACATGGTGACAAATGTCAGCAAGGAGCTGATGAAACTACTCGGTGGCAGCTGCCCAAGCTTGCCATTCACCTTCCCACTGTACAGAATGCAAACAGCCTTCTCTTGAAAATAGTCCCAAGTGTAACAGTGGTTATCAGCCAAGGACAGCTGCAATGGGAAGGAGAAGTGGGAGAAGAATAGATTCAGGGTCTATAGTCAATGACATAGGATAAGTTAGCTGAAGTGACACAGAGTAAGTTACCTTAACTCCAAATACCAATGCTTTCACTAGAACATAAAGTTAATAGTAACTGGTATTGTTGTGAAGACTGAATGAGATTATGCATATGAATCACCTAGCACTGTACCCAAATCTGATAAATGCTCCATAATTGCTGGCTATTTTCAAGATTATTTTAAGCCCGAGGTCCAAGGTTAGAAAGCTATTCCTTCTCAGAAGGCTCCATTTAAAATCCAGGCAAGGGTCAGCCCCCTTTTTTTGGCACAGGTTTCTTTAACAAAGAATACCCTTGCCCTGCACCAATGCTCAGGACTCTCTTGTGAACAATATTTCAGCAGCACTGAGCCAAGCAGCAGAGCCCAAAATAGCATTTGCAGAGCAAGGCACATGTCACTGCCTCTCCTGTGCTTCAGAAGTGCAAGGAAAGAAAGTTTTCAATCACTTGCTCAGAAAACACGGTCACCCACCATCTGCCTTCCTTCCAGGGCACTCAGATCCCACAATCTCTGTTCTGCTAGAAAATAAAGATCCCCAAGCCCTGCAGTAGAAACAGCTACCATTATGATGGACCACACAGTTCCTTTCCAGCAGGCCAGAGACAGCCCTTCCTTTGAAGCAGCCCTGTGGACAAAGGACATATACAGTCTGAATTTGGAGTGTTTTGAAGGGACAGTTACTAGACCTAGTACCTGGCCGAAGGGCCTGCCACTCATGGGATGGTTGAAAGACCTCCAAAACTTCGGCATCCATCTCCTCCTCCACTTTGGTTTCTTTTTTCTCTGGCTCTTTGGTACTGCTTTTCTCTAGGTTGGTCAGGGCAAACTCATTCTGTGAAAAGAAAACACAGGCCATGACCCATTACTACAAGGCTCCAGGCAAGCAGAAAGAAAACAGCCTGAGGCAGCATATTCTTCCTCCATACCATCTCTGCTCCTCAGACATGTTTAGATACCTGCAATTCACTTTATAAGGTTAGCCTCAGAAACAGCACGTGTGAGGCAATATGGTTAAATGAACACAGCATGCTGTCTTGTGTATACAGTACTTTTGTAAATGCACAAAGAACAGTCCTCAACAGTCCGTGCCATTTCAAGGGTATTAAGAAACATACTGAGAGAAGGACTGGTAAATGACAATCTTTTACTTTGTATTTGACATGTTACTATATTGTCTAATGTTTATAGCTCATACTTTTAAAACAGAAAAAGATATTTATAATAAGAAAAACATACATATGAACAGGAGAGTAAGATCTCAAATGGCTATCACAAAAGTAATAAAATCTGCCAGCCAAGTTGTAACTGACTGCACCTAGCAAGGGGCCTGGCAACAGAAGTGACTTCTTGGAACATTCCTAACCAGAGAATGGGGTGCAAGTGGAAAGGTAAGAGTCTAATTAGGCTGAGGGAGGAAGACGTCCACAGTGGAAATTGCTTCCTAAAACCTGTTTCCTTCTTCCATGGAACACACAGAGGATTAATGAGATAGAGTCCATGGAGCGCTCTGCTCAGAAGACAGAGATGCAGATAAATACAAAGTATTATTCATTTTGCTCCTCCCTGGCCTCCCATCTTTCCTATTCTATTTTTAAACCTGTTCTTGCATAAAAGCAGTAAGGCCTTAGTAAACTGAAAGTAGAGGGTTCCAAAGCACCAGGAAATTATATTTTGGAGAGCAAAAAGGAACCCACACTAGCAAATAGAAAGGTTGTACTCCTACCTTCTCTGTCATAACCGTCTCTCTCTCTTTCCCTCCCCCTCCCCCGCCCCCCCATCTCAATATCTCCCCCAAAAAGAAGTGTTTTGGTTGGAGGTGTTTTTTGGTTTTGTTTTTTTGTAGTTAAATCACCGAGGATGGTCTCAAACTTTTGATCTTCCTGCCTTGGTCTCCTGAGTACTGAGATTACAGGCATGCACCACCATGCCTAAGAAATATGTTTCTTAGAATCCTCTTAGGAGACCAAACCTGTGCTCCCATTTTGTTCTCACAATTCTAACCTTAACTTCAGATAGGGACTCCTACCTCCTTGGGTCCCTCAATATCTGACCCATAATTAGCTGTCAAAGAAAAGATTAAGGTGTTGAAATGTTGGTGGCTAGAGCTTTTCCAGGAAATTGTGCATTTTAACAAGAAATAAAAGCACACTTTTTTTTGTTTTTTTGTTTTTGAGACAGGGTCTTGCTATGCAGTTCAGGCCAGCCTTGAGCTCACTTTGTAGCCCAGGCTGGTTTCAAACTTTCAACGATCCTCCTACTTCAGCCTCCTGAGTGTTGGTATTACAGGCATGAACCACTACGCTGGTCTTAAGCATACAATTTAGATGGCAGAATTTCATGCTGTGTTAAAGAGCAGTAAAGAAAATATTTTGAGCAAAAAAAGGCCCTCAAATCAACTCACAAGTACTGAGGACACCAACTCCAGCATAGGAGTTATACAAAGTTCTAATTCTAATTTCTTGTGATTCTGGGAAAGTTATTTGATTTTTGTAAGCCTCAATGTCTATGTTTGTAAAGTAGAAATAATAATAATGTCTAGTTCATATAGACATTAGATGAGGTACTATATTTGCAAGGCACTAAGTCCTGGGTACATGGTAGCCATTATTATCACTGCTTATAAAGGCAGTCTTAGTTAGGCTCCAGGTCAGATTAATCCACACTGTGACATCCAATTATGATTATACTATATGGTTTCATCAGGCAGGTCAGGTTGGAGTGGTGGTCACCTGTACAGCCTGGCCCCTCAAATTTCTCTTATCTCTTTAACTTGAAGTTTGTACAAAATTGAGTTCAAAAGAAAAGTAGAAATAAAAGAGCGGGTATGCTTGTAAGTCTTAAAAAAAAAAAAACCAGACTGTTAGAAGGATAAAAACATCAAGGACTTCCAACAGCCAAGTTTCCTGAGGGCAGGTATTGTGCTGGTCTCTTTAATCACTCGGGGCCTAGTTTATAACTGCTGAATGAATGAATTGCCACACAGACAAGCAGGTGTCTCTCCTGGGCTTTAGAATAATACAAGGCTAAAGTAACTGAGACTCCTAAAGCTAGGCACTAGCCCAAGACACAGAAGAAAGTCTACCTTGTCCAGACCTATGTTCCAGAGCCAGCCATGGTAGTCAGTTCCTGCCAGATGTATTAAATCACAGGACTAAGAGAATTTTTTTTTTTTAAAATTACCTCAAAGGTATGTCAACTAACTACCTTCAGAGGCCAAGCAAGAATGGATGTGAGTGAAGTGGGCCAGGTGTAAACAGGGAGTTGTAAGACTAAAAACTGCAGTCCTCCTGCATTGACTTAAAAAGCAGCTGCTACTCAGCTGGTCCACAACTGCCACACAGGAATTCAACAGGAAGAGAAACAGGAATCCAGATTTTATGTGAAATGTTCTTATTTTTAGAACACCAAGAGGGCCAAACTAAACATCTAAGCTTCAAATTGCAAATTTGCTTTAGTTTGTACCAATAGATAACTCCTGGCAGGTGTGGCTGTAAGCAGACAACCAAACTGTCATCATCAAGAGAAGTAGAAACAGACAAGATGAATGGTGAAAATGAGAAGATTGCAGGAAACCCTTCAAAATCCAGGCATGGTTAGATGTCATTAACAAGGTTAACAGTAGGGTCAAAAGAAGAGTTAGAAAGAGACTAATCAATGTATCCAACAAGATGGCTGTCTAGAGGTGTCTGGCATGCTCTTCTCTACAACAGAAGGCCAAAACAAAAACAGTTATCTCACTGGCATGTATGAGGCACAGCAGTAGAGTGCAGTGGGGATGTGGCAGAGAGACACTGTAGAGCATGGAGATATATGACACCCTTATCAAGAAGGGATCTAAGGCCAGGTGGGCATAGTGGTGCAATAGTCAGGAGGCTGAGGCAGGAGGATCACCACAAATTTGAGGCCAACCTGGGATACAGTGAATTCAAGGCCAGCTTTGTGGGAAAAGAGTAAGCAGGAGATCCCCAGAAGTCTCTGCTCATACCATGGACACTTGAGGCATTTACTGCTGGACAAGTCTGTAGCCCTCACAGGTCCTAAGCTCAGTATAGAGAACTATGAGGTTACTACACCAGAGAAAGAGCTCAATTCATGTTATGCTGTCCCCCACCAAGGCTCCCTGTTGCATAGAGCCATATTGAGACTATACCTGGAGTCCTGTGACGAAGCTGAATAGCTATACCCAGCTGCTTAGCCAACCTACCTCTGGAAGCTGCCAAGCATCCCCTACCAACCCATATCCCAAGAAAGTAGCCTGACAACTAGTACTGAATGGCTCAGTTGCTGGAAGAAGTTAAGGTGGTTCTGTCCATTCTCTCAAAGCTTCAAGAAGTAACCAGACAGCCTATTCTCAAACACTCAGCCCAGTGAGGCTCAGAGAAGCCAACAGGCAGCATGTCGTGAGCAGTGAGCCCCAGAGATCCAGACATGTTACTCATGTAGGCCTCAACACATGCAAGTTCCCCATCGGGGCCAACAGATGAAGCACAGCCCAACCCCTGTGTAGCCCTTACCCTCACAGGCACCCTGTTCCTCTACTAAGCATGTTATAATATACAAGTATTGTAGTAGCCCAGAGCCAATGCAGCCTTTGGAAACTGACAAGAGCTATTTTTCTGCTGCCACACAGTACACCCTGCAAGCAAAGGCCCATCAGAGTAGTCCCATTTTCACATAACCCACAGAAACTGACAGGTATCTCACACACAGAGCCAAGTTCATTGCATCCAGAGTTACCAATAAACCCATCCCATGTAAGAGAACTTAAGTTTAGCTATACAATCCCCATAGCCTAGAGCACAAAGACATCACTATTATTACAGGTAGAGAAGTTACATGCACTGAAGTGCCAACTTGGAACAAAAGCCAATGCAACCTATCCAATCAATACCCTAGCACTTATCGCCAGGAGAAAATCTTTTACTACAAAAGTTACCCTATAAAATTGGTAGGAACAATTAATCCTCCAGATACACAAATACCAAACATGAGCCATGAAAAAACAAGGTAATAAGATGCCTCCAAAAGGACATAATAGCTCTCCATCAATAGTTCACAGACAAAAGGAAATCAATGAATTTCCTGAAAAAAATTCTTTAAAGTAAAAATTTAAGAACACTTAATAGTTATGAGACTATTCAGACAGCTGGAGATGTAGCTCAGTGGAAAAGCACTTGCTTAGCATATGCGAGGCCCTGGGTTCAATCCCCAGTACCATGAAAAAATTTAAAAATTAAAAAAAATGTTTAATTTAAAAAGAGTATGCTGCTGGGCGTGGTGGCTCATGCCTGTAATCCCAACACTCGGGAGGCTGAGGCAGGAGAATTGTTGCAAGTTTGAGATCAGCCTGGGCTGCAAAGTGAGCTCTAGGCCTGCCCGAACTGCATAGAGAGACCCTGTCTCAAAAAGACAAAAAAAAAAAAAAGTATTCTGAGAGATAATTTAACAAAATTATGAAGACAATTCATTGAGAGAACCTCCAAACAGAAATCCTGTGGTTAAATAATGCAGTAGGCAAAGTAAGAAATACTGTTTAGTACATGTGAGAACCTCAGTAGCACACTAGATCAAGCAGAAGAATTTCTGAGCTTGAGAAAAGATCTCTGCCACATGGTAAGCTAGTTTGCTCTACCACACTGTTATGGTTTCTGCCTAGATGTCCCCCCAAAGCCTCATGCAGTCATGGAGCAAACTTGCAGAGTTTGTGACTGATTTATGGTCCAATGCTAGGATTATGGGTATAACGGCTACACACACTCTAGGGTGGGTAGCCTACATACAATATAAGGGACAGTCTTCTCTTGTGCTCCTCATCTTTTACTTTTGTTGCTTTTGCTGTTTTCTGTTGTCAAAAATGGTTGCCCCTGTAACACACCACTCTGCCTTAGAGCCAGTTGATTACCAACTGAAACCTCCAGAAACTGTGAGCAAAATAAGCCTTTCCTTCCTTCATTTTTGGCATGGGTATTTTGTCTCAGCAACAAGAGAAAAGAAACCAACACACACACATTCCCTGTAATGATATTCTGCCTCACCACAGGCCCAGAAGCAACAGAGCCAAAAGACCACAGACTGAAACCTCTGAAACCATGAACCACAACAAACCTTTCTCTTTTAAGTTTTTTATTTTTATTTTTTTATTTTTTATTTTGAAAGTAGTAAAATACAACAGAACAAGACAGAACAAAGCCAACTGAGACAGTATAGTGAAATTGGTACAGAACTTCACAGTAGGTTACTGAGATAACAGTAATAGGTACCATAGTATATCTCATTTTCTTCACAATAGTTGTTCTTTCAATCAGGTATAACAAAACCAAAGGAAATACAGAACATTATAGAACTTATCAAAACAGAATATTGAATAGAGCAATACCATTCATCAGAACAAAGCAAAACAGTGATAAAAATATTTGCCTTCAAAGAGATGGTAGAAGGAAATCCCCCTTATTTGCTATATTGCATATAGTCAACCTTGCAAGAGATGCTCAGATCTCTGGCTCCCACTTGCTAATGGGGGGAAGGGATCAGATGTTTGATTCTCAGCCCGCACACCGGTAAGTCATAGCTGCTTACCAGGGTGGCAAGCTGGTTGCTTGTTTTCCAAGCATCCTAAGTTCCAACACAGTACAGATCTCAGGAGACGCTGATGGTTCTCGCCCTGTGGCAGCTGCAGCTTGCCAGGTCATAGCCACTTACCAGGGCAGCAAGCTGGCTGCTTGGTTTCCCAGCATCCTAAGTTCCAACATGACACGGATCTCAGGAGACGCTGATGGTTCTCACCCTTGGGTGGTCATGGCTTGCCAGGCCATGGCCACTTACCACAGCGGCGAGCTGGTTGCTTGGTTTCCCAGCATCCTAAGTTCCCTCTTTTAAGTTTTTTATGTCAAGCATCTTGTCACAGCAACAAAAAGTTGACTAATACAAGAAAATTGGTACCAAAGGTAGAGTTGTTGAACTGAATAAAACTGACCATGTGATTCAGAGCCTTTGCAACTGGTTTGTAGAAGTATGGAAAGATTTCAAAGTGTTGGCTAGAGAAGTCTTAGAATATCATAGGCAGTGTTTAATGCATGATTCTGCTGTGAGTTCATAAGACCAAATGTTGCCCAAAATGCAAACAGTAAAGACTATGTTGATAAGGTTTCAGATAGAAATGATTATGCTACAGTTTTTGTATGTTATATTCTGGCAAAGAACTTACAAAAGTTTTATCCATGTCCTGAGACTGTGTGAGGCTGAGTTTAAAAGTATTAGACTAATTAATCTAATGAAGGAAATTTCAAGGCTTTACAGCATTCAGTCTGTGTCATAGTATTGCTGGCTGCCTTTAGTCAAGTTTATTGTAAAAACTGGAAGCAAAAGTTATGCTGGAAAGACCTGAAAAACTTTTAGTTTGGCCAAAAAAGAAACATGTGTCAAGCTTAGCCCACATAGTGCCATTAAAAAGAAGCCAAATAGGGCTTCTTTTTTCCTGTTGCACTGGGGCAACAGGAAAAATTCATTTCAGGAACTGGGGAGAAGGGCTGCATATTTAAACACCTAAAAATATAAACTTCTTTGAAAAACTTTGCTTTAAGAATAGAGATCATGGGTACCCTGCTTGTACATGGCCATCTAGGGAGTTATTTTTCCAGAATTCTTTTCACCATGCCCAGCTCTCCAGGTACACAAAGGCCACTGTAGTCACAATCTAAGTAGGTCAAGCCCAAGCAGAACCAGTCATTGCTCAAGCTGGAACAGACCTTAGCACTGTCTACATGATGCTGGTTTTGCAGGCATGCATAATACAAGAGTTGTGGGTTCATGAAGCATTCTCCCCAGATTCCAAAAGGAGGAGGCCAGGCAGTATGTGACACAGTCATAATCTCTGGAGACTTCACCTGACAGGTATTGCATGAAGATATAAGAGTGAAGCTAAAACTGCAACAGAAACATCAAAAATTTAGAGATGATAGGAACATGGAATGTCTACCACAGCAGTGAGCAGAGTCAGTCCAAGAGTTACCTCCCAAATTACTGGAGGCCAGTAAGCTACAGCAAAAAATAGATCGTAGCATAGGTGCAGGGATGCTCAAGCCCTTCAGAGCTCATATCCTGCCACCATGTGCCCCAAATGCCAGACATGGAGCTTTAAGGTTTCATATCTGGTTTGCTGAGTTTTTGTATTACTTTGGTCTGATTCTTCCTTGGTATTCTCCTACTTCCCCTTTTAGAATAGCAATATTTATCCTGTGTCTATTCTACCATTGCACACTGGATGTACATAACTTCTTTGGGTTTTTATGTTTACAGGACACACAGCTAAGAGCCTGCCTTGAATCTCAGAAGAGACTTTGGACTTAGATTTCTGAGCAACACTAGAACAGTTAAAAACTTCAGACAGTCTTAGCAACAGACTAAATACATTTTTAATTATGAGATGACACGAGCCTTTGGAAGCCAGGGACAGAATATTATAAATATTAGATATGAAATGTCCCCCCAAAACTCATGTTTTAAAGGTTTGATGGCCAATGCAGTGTTCAGAAGTACAGCTTTTAGGAAGCTGATTGAATCATAATGGTTCATATCTCATCAGAGGATTAATACATTGATGGATTCATAATTTGATGGCGTTATTGGGGGTAACTTTAGGAATGGGTGCTAACTGAAAGAAGTACATTGCTGGGATCATGCCCAGAAATGGCATGTTTTTCTCCAGCCTCTCCTCCCTCCCTTTCTCTCCTTTTCTTTCTCTCTCTCCCTCTCTCCCTCCCTCCTGTGTGCTACGAGGTGTATTACTCTGCATCACCACATGCTCCCCATTATGATGTTCTTCCACAAGTACAGAAGTAACAACCAAATGACCAAGGACTGAAACCATAAACTAAAGTAAACCTTTCATCTTGTAAGTAATTTCTCTCAGGTATTTTGTCACAGCAATCAAAAGCTAACAAACACAGAAATTCATAGGATACCATTAAGCATCCAATCACTAACAAGGGCTAAGATATGGAAAAATCTATTCAATGAAATAATTGTTGATAATTTTCCAAATCTTCACCAGATATGATAATATATGCCTGTAATCTCAGCTACTTGGAAGACTAAGAAAAATAACAAGTTCAAGGTCAGCATAGGCAATTTAGTGAAATCTTATCCCAAAATAAAATGTAAACAAGTCAGGTGTGGTGGTGCATGCCTGTAATCCCAGCACTTGGGAAGCTGATACAGGAGGATTGCCATGAGTTCAAGGTCAGTCTGAACTACATAGTGAGTCAAAGGCCAACCAAAACTACATAGTGAGACCCTATCTCAAAACAAAAACAAAAAAACACCCACTTAAACAAAAGGACTAAAGATGTAGTTTAGTGATAAATTGCTTGCCTGGCATGTGTGAGACCTTGGGTTAAAGTGCCAGTTCAAAAAAAAGAAAAAAAAGTTCCAAATCTCATAAAATATATAGCTATCCAGGTCCAGGAAGCTTAAAGGATGCCTAACAGATTCAACCAAAAGAAATCCTGCCCATGATATGTTACAGTCCAGTTGTCCAAAGTATAAGACAGAGAATCTTAAAAACAAAGAAAAACATCAATTGATCTGTGTGTAAGAGAGACCCATAGACCAACAGAGATTCTCTGCAGGACTCTGCAGGACTTCACAGGATTGTGCAGGCCAACACAGAAGGAGCATCACATTCAGAGTCCTGGAAGGTGAAAACTAGCAACCAATAATACTGTACTCATAAAGTATCCAACAGGAATGAAAAAAAAAATCTTCTCATGATAAAAATGGAAGGATCATTACCACAACAGGCCCTACAAGAAAGGTTGAATGAAGGTCCTATACTCAAAGCAAAAGAAATTAAAAAATAAGACCCAGTGATATACTGCCTACAAGAAACTCAATTTACACAGACTAAAAGAATTGAGGAAGACAAACCATGCAAATAAAAGTGTGCAGGAATAATTATATTTATATCAGATAATATACATTAAGCCAAAAATTATAAAAGGTAACTGTGTTAGCTCTGACTAAATAGCTGAGAAAAACAACTCAGAGAAGAAAATATTTATTTTGCCCCACAGTTTCAGAGGCTTAAGTCAATAGCCAACTGACTCTTATCGCTTTAGCCCTGTGACAGGACTGAGACATCACGATAGAAGAGTGTGCGGAGGAAAACCGCGCACCTCATAGACATCAGGAAGCTGAGAAAGGGTGAAAGAGGAAGAGAGGAAGGGCCTGGGAGCCAGACATAGCCTCAAGATCCTGCACCCATGATCCACTCCTTTCAACTAGGCCCCATCTTCTATTTCCATCATCTCCTAATAAGGCCATAAAATTATGATTATCATCAATGAATGAATCTATGATAAAGTTACACCCCCTTATGATCCAGTTACCTTCCAAAAGCCCATCTTCTGAACATGTGAGTTTTGGGGAGCGTTTTAAATCATAACCATAATAAAAACAAAAAGGTCACTATATAATAATAAAAGGATCAGTTCTACAAGAGGAAAAAATTAAAATATTTATGAACCCAATGCTGATACAATGATGGTTGGGGATTTTAACACCCCACTTTCATCAACAGACAGATCATCTACATTAAAAAAATTAACAAAGAAACATTTGAGTTAAATTACACTGTAGAAAAAATGAGCAGACATTTGTAGAACATTTCATCCCACAGCTTCAGAACACATATTCTTCTCATCAGCACATGGTATAGTCTTCAAGACAGACCATATGTTAGGTCACAAAATAAAGTCTCCAAAACTTCAGGGCAGTTTAGTGAGATCCTGTCTCAAAATAAAAATGTTTAAAATGGACTGGAGATATAGCTCACCACTTGCCTAACATGTACATGGTCCTGAGTTCAATCTCTAGTACCAGAAAATCAAAATCATAGCAAGTATCTTCTTTGAACATAATGGAATAAAGAAGTCACTAAGAGGAACTTTAGCCAGGTGTGGCGGCACATGCCTGTAATCTCAGCACTTAGGAGGCTGAGGCAAGAGGATTGCTATGAGTTTGAGGCCAGTCCTATGCATATCAGTAAATAGGAATAGGGCAAAGGTGAATTAAAATGAAGGAAAACTGTCTTCTTTCGGAGAGTCCTCTTGGTGGTCCTCCACATGAGCCAATCATTTTGTTATAGGCAACTGAGTTAGATAGTAATATTATAGGCAGTCAGCCAGGGATAGGTCCTCAAAGGAGCCAGTGCAGAAGATCAGATATTTAGCAACTTTGGAAGAAACAGACCTCTAGACAAAAGACAAAACAAATGCAACCACACCCTAAGTATAGACATTAGGGATTGATATTCTAAATAGGTATAGATCACCTTGAGGAAGCCAGGTGAACCCATCCCCTACAGGCAAAGACCCTATTCTGTATTCATGCTCATTTGCTACATGACTTGTTTCCCCATTTGCTCGCAAGTTAATCAATTTTACCTGAGTAATTACACTCATAATCTTATTGGTCGACCACAGTTCTGTCCCATCTCATGCCCATCTGCCTTGTGAGTTACCATTTTTCCCTACCGTGGATCTGGTTCACCTCGTAGTTTAGCTCTATAAAATTCTCTAGAAAAGACAGTCTTTGGCAATCCATTTGGGAGCCCTTCTGTGTCTCTCAGACAGGAGTTTTCTTTCTCCCAATAAATATATTCTGCTCTTAACCTTCATTGTTCCTAAAATTCATTCTTAGATTTTAGAGAACATGAACTCATACTGGACATCTAGTAGGTTGTGAGTTTCTTCTCCTATATCACTTTTTGGATATGATCACAGAAGCATGAAAACTGACAACTGAGATTACATCAAACTAAAACCAAAGGGGAAAACAGAATGAAGAAATGATTTAAAGAATTGGAGAAACCAGTCATGGTGGTAGTGCATGCCTGTAATTCCAGCGCTCAGGAGGCTGAGACAGTATTGCTGTGAGTTCAAGACCAGCCTGAACTACATAGCTACTGTTGTCCCCGAGAGAGAGAGAGAGAGAGAGAGAGAGAGAGAGAGAGAGACTGAATAAGTGGAGAAAATATTTGCAAGCTACAAATCCAACAAGGGATTACAATTTCAAAAATAGAAGCAATTCAAATTATTTTAATAGAAATAAGCAAAACAATAACAAAAATCAAATTTTAAAATAGGCAAATGTGTATGAGGACCTAGACTCAGTTCTCAGCACCACCTGAATAAAAGGACTCATGAAATCACAGGGCTTTAGGCACACTCAATAGTAGAAAGCATGCCTAGCATTGTCAAGGCCCTGGGTTCAATCATCAGTACTATAATGAAAAAATAAAAGTACTCCTTTAAAAATGGCCAAATGTTCTAAACAGATATAAGGAGAGGATATAGTCAAAAAGTAAATGAAAAAATATTCAACATCACTAAGAATTAGATGCAAATCAAAACCACAGTGAGTTATCACTTCATCCCAATGAGAATAGCTATTATCAAAAAGACAGTAACAAATGTTGATGAGAATGTAAAGAAAGGGAAACTCTCATGTACTGTTGGTAGCAATATAAACTAGTACATTCTTTATGAAAAATAGTGAACTAGTTCAAAACATGAACTACAATTGGCACACAATCCAGTAATCATACTACTAGATATATATGCAAAGGAATTAAAATCAGTATGGTGAAGAAATAACTATATTTTCATGTAGCACTATTCAAAACAGCCTTGATAGGAATCAACCCAGCTGTTCATCAATGGATAAATGGACCATAATTATTGTATGATATATATATATATATATACACATATGTCAGAATACTCTTCACCCATAAAAATTGTAGAATTTTGTTATTTGCAGTAACATGGAGGCAACTGGAAGTAAATGAAATTTAAAAATCAGATGAGAAAAACAAATACTGCATGGCCTTACATAGGTAAAAGCTAAAATTTTTTAGTGCAGTTAAATTGGAGAAAAAATTTTTTTCATTTTGGAGACTGGGCTCTTGCTAAATAACTGAGCCTGGCCTTCAACTCACTATGTAGCCTAGGCTGGCCTCTTGTCTTAGCCTCCTGCATGCTGGGATTACAGACATGTACCACAAGAAAATAACTTCTAATATTTTAGAACACAGTAGTATAACTATGTTTGACAGTAATTGAATATCACAAAATAACTATGTAGTAAAGTCAATTTTGAATGTTCCCAACACAAAGAAATATTGTGCCAAGGTTAAAGATATGCCAATTACCCATGACTATTGCATGCATTGAAATATCACATTATCCCATAAATATGTACAATTATTGTGTGTCAATTAAAAATCAAAATTCAGTCAAAGAAATGAATTGACCAATGAACCACTGAGCTACATGTTAAGGCCTTGAGAGGTCAAACACATCTGCAACAATCATGTCACTGTCAAAATGTTTTATGCCAGGGCCAGGGATATAAGTTAATGGTGCAGTACCTCCCTGGGAAGCATGAGGTTGTGAGTTTGATTCCTGGTACCAAAAAAAAAAAGTTTTATGTCTTCTCTTGAATTATCTTTGAAGCTGGTTTTAAAATGTAAACCCTAATTCTGTCATTATATTACAGTACAACTCAACATTTAGAAAGGATGATATGTAATTGGTGTTCTTATTCTGTCCACCAGATCTTTCTCTGAGTAATTTCAGACATTTTACTAAATATCACATCTGGCCATCCTCAAAAGCCAAAGACTTAGAAGCATTGAGAGAGACTAATTGATATGAACATCCTATAGGCTGGACAGTCAGTTCTAAAGGGAGTTTCAAAGAGGTCTTGAGGAAAGTAGCATCACAAAGATGGGGTTATAATGCATAACAGCCACCATTCACTAACCCTGACCACAGACCAGACACTGGACTAAAGTACCTTCTGTGTCTCAATTCATCTGAGACCCAACTGTGAAGCATAACTATCATTCCCATTTTACAGATGAGGACAGATAAGGCACTGGTCAGAAAAGCAGTGACTTTACTACATAGTTATTTTGTGATATTTAATTATTGACAAACATAGTTATACTACTGTGTTCTAAAATATTAGAAGTTATTTTTCCTGTGGTACATATTTGTAATCCCAGCATGCAGGAGACTAAGACAAGAGAACCAGAAGTTTGAGGCCAGCCAAGGCTACATAGTGAGTTGAAGGCTAGACCTGCTGGGCTCCAGAGCCAATGTGTGAATTCAAATTCATCTTTATGTTTCTTGGTCAAGTGTCCCAAGGTTGCATATTGGATGTTGAGGAAATAAAGCTAGGAAAATGAGATCACCTTAACACATCTATGAACACATTCCTCTTCCCAAGAAAATAATTCCATGGGCTAGGTGAGAAGTTACAGTCCCAGAGGAAGGACAAGCAAAGTTAGCCTCTCTGCCCAGGCAATATCCTGAGCAAGAGACACACCATGAGGCAAGAGAGGCAGGCTGCCTTTGGTCAGCTCTGAAGTAAATCCCATGCTGTGGTTCCCTCCCAACTGGCTTCACGGGGATCCCATCCATGCTAGATTACTATCTCTCTCTCCTCCCTACCACTATCACTCCAAATACCAATTTCCCCTCAACTGATTGGCAAGAAATCCCTACTAAAGTGTTAGCTGACAACACCTTACTAAGTTACACTTCCTTGTGCTTGCATCTGAATAAAATATTCTTAAAAGCCAAGGCCTTCAAGATCCAAGAGAATGAATGAATTTCTACTGGTGGGTTGATAATACCGTGACCAAGACTACCTGCCAAGACAACCTTTTGAGACAGGAGTTAGCTTGACATAGCTCCAAATTAAACCACTGAAGCAGTCGCTCCCATACCAAAAATAACACCTGACATTTATTGACCATACTATACCAGGTACTTTATTGATACAATCACATTTAATTTACAATAAAACCTTAAGAGGAAAGTACAAAACTGGCCTTACAAATGAGGAAACAAGACTCAGAAATGGTCAAACCATTTCTGACAAAGATTCTCACCAAAGATGGTAGGGAAAAAAAAACGAGCATGCAAAGAACCTGTGTTCATTCTACTGGACTCAACTATCTCTGTCCTCATTTGCCACATTTTTGAAGGCTTTTATCTCTAAACCACAACCCTTCAGCATCTACAATTGTCTAGAGATAAGGCCATCCCAGGGAAATACCACAGCAAAAGCTGGAGAGGAAGGCTGTCTCCAGACCACACTGACATACACAGCCAATCTGTCCAGGTTGTCCCCTAATATGCATAAATGGCCTTAGGGAAGGCAATTCCAGGTCATCAGGAGCATTTGCTAGGATTCTAGGCTCTAAAGAAAAGACCATAAGCATCCCTACCCCCATCATATTTCCACTATTATGAAGGTAGCCAGCTGCATAAATCTGGATTTTAAATGCCATCAGGGCAGTAATTTTTACGGTATACAAGAAAAGATGCTTTAATTCCTACTTGTGCTTAGCATAGGATGAAAGATTATGACAAATGGATACAGCTTAGGAACAGACTAAGGATAAAAACAGCTTCTGTTGATGAAAGTCAGTATTAACATTTTTCTGAGACCAGACTCAATAGAGCTAATATAAATGGGCCAGAATAATTATGGCTCTGAAAGCTCATCTATTTGGTTGGACTATTATCCGAAAGGGACTTAGTAACACATGGTCCTTAAGTAAATTCATCAGCACGCTTTTGTTAATTGTGCATCTGCTAAAGCTCTCAACAGGGAGCAAAAGGATTCTCATAAGCTTCAAGTTAGGGACACAACCCTGATCTCTTGAGAGTCTTGGATGCTTTTCCACTTTACCATGGAGCATACCAGACATCCCTAACCTTGTGCTATAACCAGTCCTACCATCAGGGACCCCTGGGATCCTGTCCTCCATTGTCCTTGAAGAGGAGGCCAAAAAACAGCACCAACAGGATCTTAGTCAGAGAACATTAAAAGTTCAAAAAGCTTCATGACTCCTAACTGTATATTCTCTCCTGCTCCACAAAGTAGGGAGAACAGCAAAGAGAAAACAAATGACTTCAGAGAGAAGGTGGAAGTTTGCCATGAACCAGAGGTGAACCTTGGCTATGCTGGATTGTTATTAAATTCATCACAATTGTCATTTGCACTTCAAGGGCCTC
Organism: Hydrochoerus hydrochaeris; assembly: GCA_004027455.1. Taxonomy (NCBI): domain Eukaryota; kingdom Metazoa; phylum Chordata; class Mammalia; order Rodentia; family Hydrochaeridae; genus Hydrochoerus; species Hydrochoerus hydrochaeris. The sequence continues at coordinate 29,946 of PVLA01007336.1, read as the reverse complement.
TGGTTCTAAGGCCCCTAGCACTTTACCCACGGTTTAGTGAGAGCCCTGAGGGTTGGAGAAGGTGGCCAGGGAAAGTTGAAACTGTCAGGAAATTAACTGTCAGGGATTCTCAAGGGAGGGGGAAAGAAGGGCACTGGGAACTGGTTAAGGGCATGCTGTTGCTGGTAAAGACCAAGAAAACAAGGTCAGGAGCTTTAGCATGCTGCAGTCAGGCCAAACACAGGCTTTCTTAGGCATTCTCCTCCTGCCTGTGACAAAGCCTTAAGCAATGAGGTCTAGGTTAATGAATAGAGGCCTAGAAAAAACAAAAAGATAAGGACAAAGGAAAGAAGGATACAGACAGATTGAGAAAGCACAAGGGAAAAAAGAAGAAAGGAAGTAGAGTCTTCTTGGTTGTTATGGTTTGTGTTCGGATGTTCCCCTCAAAGCCTCATGTGGTCATGGGGGGTGGGGGGTGGGGGGTGCTTTCAAGGCAACTGAGTCTAACATTAGTGATTGGTTTGTTGTCTAGTGCTGGGATTGACAATGTGAGTGCTGACTCACTCAGGGGCAGATAGCTAGCATACAATATAAGGGGGGCAAGGAGGCATGCTTTTCCTTTTTTGCTCTTGCTGCCTTTCATACCTGCTGCTGCCATGAGCAGCTTCCCTTGTGCCATGCCACCCTGCCTTGGAGCCAACTGATTATGGACTGAAACCTCTACAAACTGTGAGCTAAATAAACCTTTTCTTCCTTCATTTTGGGGTCAGGTATTTTGTCCTAGCAATGAGACAAAAGTAACCAAGACACTGGTGCTCACTAAACAGGCACCCAACTCCTAGGGAGAATCAGGAACTTCTCAGTTCTGCCTCAAACTGGTTGTGTGATTTTGACTAAGATACTTGAAGTCTCTGATCCTAAGTCCCCCCCTCTTTTTTTTTTCTCCCCAAAATAAGGGTAATAATTGTAGTTGCCTGCTTTGTTGGGTTGTTGGGAGAAGTAAATGGGAAGAAAGCATTTAATGAATGTTTGGTACATGGAAGCTTATTATGATCCTCTTTTCTCGAGAGAGAAACTATACCATGAGTTTTAAGTAAAGGACAGAGATGTGTATGGTGGCCCACTCCTGTAATCCCAGAACTGGGGAGACACAGACAGGAGGATCACTGCAAGTTCAGGCCAGCCTGGACTACTGAGTTCAAGACCAGCCTGAACTACATAGTGAGAGCCTGTCTCAAAAAAAAAAAAAGAGAGAGTAGAGGGCAGAGAACTCAAAAATAAGAAAGAAAAAGCTATATTCCCCTAAGAAAGAATAAAAGCCCACAACACCCAACAAGAGAGGAAGGTTTTCTCAGACTTCATTAAGGATCCTTCCTACTTGCAATAAGACACTTACTGGGTTCTGATGACTGAGGCAGAAGGTGAAACAAAAGGCCATCAGCAGTCCAAGCAGCATCCCAAAGGGAGCCATCCTAGATGGAGACAGGATCTGAGGAGTTATGGTCAGGGACCTGAGTATACAAGCACAAAAATCAAAAAATTAATGGAAATCTATGCCTGGTCCCTCTATATTGTGATTGCCATGATCATCCTTGCTTGACAGATGTCAGACATTTCCTGCCTACAAATATCATAGTTCTTCTATCATTTTTAGATAAATCTGAAGCCTCCATCTCCTGTATTGTTACTCAAAGGGAAACATGCCGTGCTTGGAACTCTGCAGTCAACCAGGACGCTCTTTCATGTGCTTCAGGCCTGGTCCTTTCCTTCCTCAATAATTTGCCATGAGGTTATGAAGAGTGGTATGGACTGGACCTTGATGAGGATAGAGAAAACTAGTCACATCCGAATGTGAACAGATTTGGACCCAAGGCCACATAAGCCCCTGTAACTGTCTACTTTTAACCATAGCCATTATCATACATCCTCTAACCGAGCAAAGTGCGGTGCCTCAGGCCACAAAGCCTTTCATATCACCTTGAAATGGCCAAACAAATCGAAGTACAGGCCCTAGTAGTTGTTAAAATTTAAAAGATATAAGGGTGGAAAGACATTCTATGTTCATGGAATGGAAAGTATTTTAATATGACAATATTATACAAAACAACAAACATATTCAGTGTAATCTTCCTCAAAATCCCAGTGGTGTTTTTTGTTTTGTTTTGCTGTGGTTTTTGTTTTTGTTTTTGCTTTTGTTTTGAAGAAATGGAGAAACTAACCCTAAAATTCATATGCAATTTCAAGGGACCCAGAATAGCCAAGATAATCGTGAAAAAGAAGAAAGTCAACAGATGTATACTTATTGATTGCAAAACTTACTATAAAGCTACAGTAATAAAAAGTATGGGACTGGCATGACAGCCATATAGACCAAAAGAGAAGAAGTGAAAGCACAAATTTAACCCACATATGTGGTCAATTAATTTTCAACAAGACTTCCAAGACTATTCAATTGGGGATAGGACAGCCTCTTTAACAAGCAATGCTAGTGAATATCGGTGGAAAAGAATGAAGTTGGCAGAGTGCAAAATCAATATTTAAAAACCAATAGCTTTTCTATATAATGAACTAGCTGAGAAAAAAATAAGAGAGCAATCCATTTATAATAGTTTCCAAAAAATAAAATACTTAAGGATCAATGTTAACAAGGAAGTGAAAGATCTACACAAATTATAAAATTATAAATTTTATAAATTATAAAACATTGAAAAAAATTATACAACATTGAAAAATTTATACATTATAAAACATTGAACAAAGAAATTGAAGAAGATACTAGAAAATGGATAGGCAAAATTAATATTGTTAAAGTAGCCTTATTATCAAAAACAATCTACAGATTCACTTCAACCCTCATCAAAATTCCAATGACATCCTCCACAGAACTAGAAAATTTACAAGGAAACACAAAACATCCAGCATAGTCAAAATAATCCTAAGTAAAAAAAAAAAAAGGCTGGAGGTTTCAAAATACTCTGAGTGTTGATAAACTGCTAATTTACTTGTTATCTTCCTGCCTCAGCCTCCCAGAGTACTGGAATTACAGGCATATACCACCATGCCTGGCTCTGATTTTAAATTATACTACAATTAAACTACAAATTGATTGTAAGTTTTGCAATCAATAGGATGGTATTGGCATAAAAAATAGACACATAGACTAATAATATAGATGAGAGGATCAGAAACAAACCCAACTAGAGCCATCTAATTCTTGACAGAGAGGTCAAAAGTATGTTTTAAAAAAGCCTCTTTAACAAATGCAAAAAGAAAATTATATATCCATACACAAGAAGACTGAAACTAGTTTCATATCTTTCACCCAGTACAAAAATCAGGTAAAAATGGATCAAAGACCTAGATATAAGCCTAAAACTTTGAACTGCTCTGTGAATACACCTGAAGCCATATGCATAGGTAAAGACTTCCCAGATAGGACTTTAACAAACAGCACAGAAATAATAGCAAGAATCAACAAATAGGACTGTATCAAATTTAAAAAGTTTCTAGGGCTGGGAATTTAGCTCAGTGGCATAAAGCACCTGCCCAGCAAGCGCAAGGTTGTGAGTTCGATCCTCAGTACCACCAAAAAAAAAAAAAAAGTTTTTGCACAGCAAAGGAAACACCAACAGAATGAAGAGACAGCCTAGAGAATGAGAGAAAGTCACTGCCAGTTACTCAAAATTTAACATCAAAAACTCAAATAGCCCAACCAATAAATGGGCAAACAAATTGAACAGATATTTCCTAAAGAAGTACAAATGGCCAATAAGTATAGAAAAAATATTAGCTAGTGATCAGAAAAATTCAAATCAAAACAACATTGAAATTTCAACTCAACTTAAAATGACTATCATCAAGAATACAAAAACAATAAATGATGGTGAGGATGCAGGAAAAAAATGAATCCTTCTACACTGCTGGGAGAATGTAAATCAGCATAGCCTTTATGGAAATCAGTATGGATGTTCTGCAAAAAACTGAACATGGAGCTACCATTTGATCTTGATATACCACTACCTGATATGTACCTGAAGAAACTAAAAGTCAGTATACTACAGAGATACCTAAACACTCATGTCTGTTGGAGAATAATTCACAATAGCCAAGATATGGAACCAGCCTCCATGAAATGGATTTTTTTAAAGTGTGATATACATACAAAATAAAGCATTATTCAAGCTATAAAGAAGAATGAAATTAATACATGACTTTTTAGAAAGATAATATTTGCCAGGCATAGTGGTGTATGCCTATAATCCCAGCACTCTAGGAAACCAAGGCAGGAAGATTCCAAGTTCAAGTCCAGCCTTGGTAACTTAGGGACTTAACGATATAACCAGTTCCCTCTATCTCTTGGGTTCTTGTTTTCTGGCAACAAAGATTGAAGAAGACAAAATGGCAAGCAGCAAGTGGTAGGGAATGGCCAGTTGCATGCTTATTAGAAAGAATTAAAGAAAAGAGCTCTCCACTTGTTGAAGAAGGGTTTCCATAAAGTGGAAAGCCCACAGCTGTTCAAGTCCATTGGTTTTTTTTATAGTTTTTTGTATCTGTGTTTGTGACAGAAAGCAAGGATGTTCTTGGTTGCAGGTAAGGCTTTGATGTCTGAGAAGCAAGCTGATTCCTTTGCATTTTCCTTTCTCCAAGTCTCTCCTATTTGGTTAAGGACCTGTTTTTTGACCCTCTGTAGTCCATTAGGACCTGACAGTCTGCTTATTAATTACTCAGGCCCTCTGGCATGCTAATTCACTTAAGCCCTAGTTTTTAGTTTACTTGAGATTAACTATTCAGGACTCATACCCCATCTGCCTAACTTTTTCTATATTCCTGCCTCAGGGAGACCCTGTCTCAAAATAGAAAAAATTTTTAAAAGGCAGGGGAATCAAACTCAGTGTGAAAGCTTTGAGTTTAAATTCCAGACAATCAATCAAACAATCAATAAGTGAATAAGTGAATAACAAAAAAGATGACTTGAAAGTAGAAGGGAGACTATTATTAGATAAGATGAAGGGAACAAGGAGGGCATAAGGAAAAGTAACAGAAGGGATAGATATGGTCAAAATATATACAATGAAACTCAGTATTTTGTAAAATTAGTAACACATTTTAAGAAATGACAAAACATTATAAAAAAATGGAGTTGAACCTTTCCCTTAACATATATAAAATGAACTCAAAGTGGAACAGAGACCTAAATTTAAGAGCTAAAAATATAAAATTCTCCAAACACATGTAAAGTTTTCATGACCTTAAAATCTAGTCAATGACTTGTTCTTTTTGAGACAGAATCTCACTAAATTGCCCAGGCTGGGTTCAAACTTAGGATCCTTCTTCCTCTGCCTCCCAGAGCACTGAGAATACAGGCATGAGCCACCATTCCCAGCTGGGTAATGGTTTCTTTAAAAAGGCACCAAAAGCACAGGCAACAATACTTGTTAGGCCAGGAGTGGTGGCACACACTTGTAATATCAGCACTCAAGAGGCTGAGGTAGGAGGATCACTGTGAGTTCAAAGTCAGCCTAGGTTATCTAGTGAGTTCAAAGCTAGTCTGAACTACATAGTGAGATCCTGTTTCAAAAAATAAAAATAAATTTTAAAAGATAATTTTTTAAAAGCTTTAGTGAAACAAAATACATTATTATGAGATATTATTTAATATTAAGACACCTGTCTAATATCATGAGTTACTGGGTTTAATCCCGTCTACCACCACTACACACATACACATGCATAAACACAAAATGTTATCAGAGAGTGTAAAGACAACCCACAGAATGGAAGAAACATTTGCAAATCATATATATAAGGGTCTAATGTCCCAAACTGGGCTGGAAGTATAACTCAGTGGTAAAGAACCTACCTAACTACCATGGCAATAATACCCTGGTTCAATCCCCAGCACAGAAAATAAATAAATAAAGTTCAAATTATATCAAGAAACCCTAAACTTTTTTTTTTTTTTTTTTTTGAACAGGGTTTCACTATGCAGTTCAGGCTGGCTTTGAACTCACTTTGTGGCCCAAGCTGGCCTCAAACTCACTATGTAGCTGGCTTTAAACTCACATTGATCCTCCTGTCTCTACCTCCTAAGGGCTGGGATTTTAGGCACATACCACCACATCCAGCCAACAATTCCTAAATCTTAACAAAAAGATATAAACTCAATTTAAAAATGAGCAAAAGACTTAAACATATTTCTCAAAAATATACATAAGTAGTCAAAAAGAACATGAAAATATTCTCATTAACCATTAGTAAATTCAAACATCATTAACCATTAGTAAATTTAAACTGATAATACCACAATGATGTATTTCACATACACTAAGATGGTTATAATTCTTTTAAACTAAAATAAGAAGTATTTATGAATATGTGGATTAAATGGAACCATCATATATTGCTGGTAGGAATATGAAACACAGTGCAGCCACTGTGGAACACAGTGTGATGGTTCTTCAAAAGCTACACATAGAACTATGTTATGATTTGTATCTGCATTCCCCCAAAGCATCATGCACTCACAGGCAGAGCTTTTGCGAAGTGACTGGATCATGATGGTGCTACACTTACAGGTGGATTAGTACACTGATGAGTTTATAGCTACATGTGTTATTAGAAGGCAGGGTCTGGGCTAAAGAAGTAGGCCACTGGAGACATGGCCTAGAAGGGTGCAGTTCTCTTTACTCTCTGCTTCCTGGCTTCCATTACGTAAGCAGCTAATCCTCAGCCATGGTCCTGTGTCACACTGTCCTGCCTTGGAGCCCCATCAACTATGGCCTGAAACATGAGCCAAAATAAACCTTTCCTCTTTTAATTTATCGGTGTTGAATACTGAATCCCAACATTAAAGAAAATGACTAAGACAAACTGCTATATACCCCTACAATTCTATGGCCAGGCACATACCTAAAAGAATTGAAAACAAGAAATGCAAACAGCTACTTATATCAATGTTTAGTGTAGCATTATTCATAATTTCCAGAACGAGGAAATCCCAAGTACCCATCAACAGATAAACATTTTAAAATGTGGTATATACATACAGTAATTCAGCCATATAAAAAGAATTAAATTAGCCAGGTATACCTGTAATCCCAGCATACCTGTAATCCCAGCACTTGGGAGGCTGAGGCAGGAGAATCATTATGTTCAAGGCCAGCCTGAGCTACATAGTGAATTCAAGGCCAGCTTAGACTACAAGGTGAGATTCTATCTCAAAAACCAACAAAAGAAAGAAATGAAATTATGATACATGTTGCAAAATGAATCTTGAAAACATTATGTCAAGTAAAACAAGCCAGGCAAAAAAAAAAAAAAAGGAAAAAAAGAAAGGGACAGATGTTTTATGACTCCACTTATATGAAATATCTAGAATTGTTCCCAATCAGTTGAGGGTTCTTTTGCTTGATTCAGATAGAAATCATCAATCAGCAAAAAGCAGCTGTGCTAGAAGCTCTGGGCTCTAAGCCCCAATGCCCTCATCTTGAGTGTTATAGCTCTGGGCTCTGATGCTGCCAGTCAACAGCAGTTAAGGCTAGATGTTATTGGATAACACTGCCAATTTGAGGTCTCTATTACCATCAGTTGACACTGGTTACTGCCAGTGACCTTTGGTCAAGTCAGCTTGCTAGTGATCTCTGCCACTGATCTTCACTGGCTGCTGGTCTATGGAGCTCTTCAGGGCTAACCACCCCTACTGTTTATAGCTCTTTCTTAAAGCAACCATTCTGTCCATGCTACTTGGGATAAGAATCCCAAATAGATTTACAAGACTTTCTGAGCCCACAGTATCTGAGAAATAAATTATGAGTAGACTTAGAAGACCACTAGAGTGAGGCTTTACTTGAACAAAGCCTATGCTACAGCACAAGGGGGGTTAGTACACAGGACATATGCCCTTCCTAGAACCGGAAAAGTGAAAAGAGTACTACTCATCCAGGAGCTGCAGACCTGTGACTGGTCCACACTCAAGTCTGATGATTGGTCGAAATCAGTCTAAACTCAAGCTTTCTAATCTGAGCCTCCTGATTGGTCCAAATTCAATTCAACTCATTAGCTCAGATTCAAGTCTCCTGCAGTCAGGGCAGACATCTCTCAGAGTGGGTATGGACAGCCACAGTTGTCATAGTGGCAGTTTGGAGGAACATTAGGAGATGTGAGCTGTTTGGTTGACATCTGTCACATCTCAATGAAAAATGGTGGGGTCAAAACTGGGGAATCCTCAGGAAAGCTAACTGGGACTTGGAGATGTTGAGGATATTAATAATGGGCTGGGATCTCTCCCTGATATCGCCTATGTTGGGAGTGGTTTCCCCACTGCTTTGTCAGAGAGGCAGCAGAAGCAGGGAAGGGGCATGGCAGCTGACAGGCAAGCTGCATGGAGAGCGGTCACAAAGTAACCTAAGCGGGGTGGAAGTCACTGGGGCAAGTTGACCTGGACCATCCTCCAAAACCCAGGCAGCATGAAGGGAAGTGAAGGGAAAGGGCATGACGACTCCCGGCCAAACAGGTCCTCCTCTGGTCTCACAGGGAAAGAAGAAGAATCAGGTGCCTCTCATCTGTCTCAGAATGTACAAATTCACAGACAGAATGTAGAGTTGAAGGAGCTGGAGGAAGAGTGAAATGAACATTTAATTGTTTAATAGGAACAGAGTTTCTGATTGGAACACTAAAAACAATTTTTTTGGCCAGTAAGTAGAAGTCAAGAAAATTTAATCCAAAGTGGCAAATAACCTAGAAAAAAATGCAGGAAAAAAAAAAAAAAAACGGAGCCAGGGCGTGGTGGCTCATGCTTGTAATCCCAGCACTAAGGAGGCTGAGGCAGGAGGATCTTGGTGAGTTCAAAACCAGCCTCGGGTTACAAAGTGAACTAAAGGCCAGCCTAAACTGCATAGTGAGACTCTGTCTCAAAAAGACCAAATTGAAACAAAAATTTAAAAAAAATTAAATAAGCAAAACAAAAATCTCAGAAAAATTCAGAATGTGTCAAAGTATTAGCTCAAACCCTTAGAACAGTTTTCTGTGTGGACTTCAGGCTCAGTGTATCTCATTCAGCACTTTACTCAGTAGTGACTTAAGTGAATAAATTATTGGGGAAGAGAGGACATCTCTGATGAGTGTGGTATTTAGCTTTTAACCCTCCTACTCTGTCTGTTCCTCCTCCACAAATTGGCACTATGACATGACTATAGTGGGACCCAATGTCAGAAATCATCGCTTCTTTGCCCCCATCACACCTCAGAGGAAGCCAGAAACATTCCCTAAGGACCTCTGCAGCCAGGAAAGAAAACAGCCCTGCTGGACCTGCATTGTACTAAAAAAGTACAGCCAAATGGGAAAGCTAAGGCTTGGTTGCTAAAAATAGCAGTTATATTCACCCAGTAGCAAAAGGAACTGCTTTCTGCCAGTTCCTTCCACCCTCCCTTTTCTCATCAACAAAATGGAACAGCTGAATGCCAGGCAAGTTTCACCCAGCAACCTGGCTCCCTGGGGGCACCAATCACACTGAAAGATGGCGAGTATGTTCACAGCACAGCAGGAGGCTTTGGGCCAGTGGCTGGTTATGCCTGGGTGTAAGAGGAAATGAGGCCAGGCTAGGAGGGACCAATCAAGGGGCAAAGGTTGCCACAATCAACAAGCTTAAGGAGGTCCAGGGAGCTGAGTCTAAAGGGGAAATGGCCCTCAACCTTTCCTAGTGCCCTATACCTTTCTTATCCTGCAGCCTCATTGGGAAGGAAATTAAGAATCAAAGTGATGGGCTCATAGCATTATCAGGACAACATATAATGAAAGAAAACAAGGATGAACCCAAATGCCACAGATTTCCTTCCCTGACATGAGTGCATCTGAATATGCACATGCACACACACTTAGATGCTCCCTTCTCACAGCCAGGGACAAACACAATGACTGGTGGTGAGGAAAAGATAAATGAGAAATTGGAAGTCAAGGGCAAAGCCACAAATGAGCAGGAAAAAAGGCCCAGAAGGGACTGAAGAAGAAAGGGCAGAGGGGGCTGATACACAAATTGCAATTTTACCACCTCCTGCAGTGGAAAGCAGAGTAGAGGGTGAGAGAAACAGCAGCTCCCACAAGGCTCTCAGTTACCTCCATCTCCTACACACACACACACACACACACACACACACACACCATCTGGAGCATTTTCTGCCAGTACTAAGGTTCAATTTGTAAATGAATCTTTCATCTTCCCTCAATAATTCCACATAGGGCCAGGGATTTAGCTCAGTGGCTTAAGTGCCTGCCTGGCAAGCGCAAGGTCATGAGTTTGACCCCTGGTATCAAAAATAATAATTATAATAATGATTCCACATGCACTATACATCTGACCTATTTATTGCCTCCATATATTTTTCTATGAAAAGGAGCAAGGAACAAGGATGGAGAACATGGAGTTGGAGGACTTAGGACGACGTAGGCAAAGTGAGTCCAAAAGAAAGGCATGAGACGGTTTCTCAGGTTTTTCAGGGACACTCAAAGAGCAAGTACAAACTGCAGCATGCAGGCATGTGTAACAACATCCTGTATCCTTTTAAGGACTTGTCTGTAGCCAGGTCACACAACCTTGGTCTTTACTCAAGAAGTGGCAGATGGAGAGAATGCAGGATAAGTTTGCCCTGGGCTTCATGTCGATGCTGAGGGGAAGGGGAAAGAGACAAGAGAAAGCAGGATAGAGCTACATTCTGTCAGGACAGCCCACCACCACAACCCGAAAGTAGCCACAAAAGAAAACTTTAGTCCCTGACATAAAGCCAAAGTCATGGCATCCCTATGAGGCACAGTTTGGCACACTTGCCCTGAAGAGAGTCTCCCCTCCACACCACTTTCCACCCACAAAGCCAGGGTTCACATGATCACTAGCACAATCTCCCAACAGCCTTGGCTCTCGCAGAGGACAGATCTACATCTTCATATTTATGACCTTTTACCTCATTTAGAACACCATCACTCAGTCCAGGAAAGGGGAACCTATTTCCATGTTTGACCAGTAATTCTTTCCTTAAGTATACGTGGGCTCTGGGACAAAAAAGATAATAAGATAAAAAGATAATAATTTTTCTATCAAAACTGGCCATTTGTAGGCTGTACATCTACTTAAATAGATGTTGGATGCTTTCAGCAATATGGATTGCCAGCTCACTGCAGCCCAGAGCAGATGCTCATGGAGCAGGTAGGAAGAGGTCACCTAACCCTCACCTCCCTCAGTGCCTCATATCCTCCACTCATTTCAGGCAAGACTAGGGGAGGGAACTGGGCCCCATGTAAACAAGACATCCTCCAGTAAGTTCTGTCTTCTCTGAGAAAAGAAAACAAAAGAACAGAATGAGAATGGCAAGAAGCCAAAAGAGAGGGAAGAAGTAGTGGGAAGGGAACTGACTGGTCTCTGGTAGCTTCTGACAAGGCTGCCAGGCCACATAGACACTGGCCCCTCTGAGTTTCAGGAAATAGCACAGGGAGACCAGGAAATAGTCGAAGCGTCCTATTTAAGGAGTCACTTCAGCACCCTGCCTTGAGGCTCCATTTTACCTATACTCTGTGTCCATGTATTTGTGTTTCCAAATCTTCTGGGAAAAATAAAAAGACATGAATTCCTGTTTCTATTTTATAAGACAGAGAGACACACAGAGAGAAGGAGAGGGGGAGGGAGAGAGAAGACTGAGTAGAAAGTATAGTACATGGATTTGAAGTGAGACAAACCTAAGATCAGTACTTGGTTCTGTCAATTCCTAACTATGTGACCTAGGATATACCTTCACTAAACCTCAGTTCCTTTACCTATAAAACGAACACACTAAGAGTTCCTATTTCAAAGCATGGTAGGAAGAATTAAACAAAACCTTCACATTTGGCTATCTCTCACCTCGCTGGAATTGGGATGATTATTGCCCCTGAAGCCACAGCCAGGCAGGGCAGGCACACTGGAATGACTCCCCAGAGCTCCCACCTTTCCAAAATCCACACACACTCCAGGTGATCTATGCCTCAATCTGTAAGTAGAGGCTTTTGTTGGGTAGCTTCTCAGGTGAAGCAAACAGATGTTAAAGGGGAACTCTCAGGCTTGAAAATGGAAAGACCCAAGCAGTGTTTCTGCTGAAATTCCCAAGGCAGTCAGTATCAACCCACTCAGAGCTTTTCCCAGTGTTCTGGTGTCCAGAGAGTCAAGCCCCGGGGATGCAGAACCGCCAGCCTGCTTTATGCACTGAAGGTTAGGTGATGAGCTCTTCCCACAGATGCATATTCATTACTATTTATGGGCTACATAAACACACAACACACACACACACACACACAGTCAGCTATACAAACAGAAGCTCACCACCTAATTTAAGCAGACAAATATAAAGCTGAAAAAACAATGCAAGGAGAATGCTGAAAGGACATCCTGACAAGGGAGAACAATATGCAAAGGCTTAAGAAAATAAATGGAATTTTAAAGAATAATTTGAAGGACAAGAGAAACAAGTTTGGAGTAGTCAAGCAAAGAGGTTTTTTTGCTCTAAGATACAAACTAAACAGAAAGTCAAAAAGTAGTAAAACAGAGACTTTGAACAATAAAAAAAGCATGGCTATTAACTGCAGTCTAGCCCAATTGGTTAGAATGAACTCAGAAACAGCCTTTTGTACAATGAGGACAGAATTTGTCCAAATTATTGAAGTGGGGCTGGGGATTTAGCTCAGTGGCTTAAGCACCTGCCTGGCAAGCGCAAGGTCAAGAGTTCAATCCCCAGTACCAAAAAAAAAAAAAAAATTGAAGTTATGCCCAGAGCCAAGCAAATAAGAGACTGTTCTCATAACCAGGTAACCAGGAAGGAAACTGAATAAAAGAGTTTGTTGATGGGTATAATGAGCCCAAGCTTCTACCTGACCAGAGAGTTATGAAACCAAAAGTCACTCTTGCACCTGGCCAGGGAGAGCCCAAGACAAGCCTTTCCAATGGTGGGACAAGGGCAGATGCTGTTCCTGCCAGAGAGCACAGCCAGCCAAGGATGGTTCCATATGACCAGTGGGGAATACAAAATCCTAGAAGGAGGGTACCAAGAAGAGATGACACAGGCAGGGCAATAAAGGGGTATTCCCCATCCTTTTCTCAATACCCCACGAGGTGGAAAGACAGGACCTACTCAGTCTGTATTCCAGTAGCGAAAAGTACAGCTCTTCCACAAGGTAGCAAAGCCACAGCCTTCTAAGAATCTAAACACTGAAAGGTGCTCAAGGCTCAGTTTCATTTGCACTGCAAAGGAACCAGAGACATGGCAGGCACTGGGTTATCTACAGAAAGAATAACCAGAGTCCAGTGCCATTAGGCACAAAGCTTATTGTGGACCCAAAAAGGCTCTGGCAATGTCATACCTGTTGAATACAAAGAGACTGAGAGAATTAAAGCAGGGCAAAGTTCTGGTACCATTGGTACACAGGTGACAACCAAAGTAACAAGAGTAGAGTCACAGTCTTGGAGACAACCTTAGAGAGAAAAGGAGAGAAGGCCAAGAATATTATTTACTTCATGGATACAGGTTAGGAAAAGAAAAGAAGTAAGCAAGGAACCCAGAGGAACAACATAAGAATTTCAAGGGTCAAAAGGAGAGCATTAGGGCTGGAGATGTGGCTCAGTGCTAGAGCTCTTGCCTTGCATGTACAAGGCCCTGGGTTCAATCCCCAGTACCACAGAAAGAAAGGAAGAAAGAAAGAAAGAAAGTAAGTAAGTAAGTTAGTTAAGAGAAAATCAAGTTATAAGCACAAGAATAGGACACTAAAAAGTTGAATAGTTTGAAGTTTGGAAATTTAGGACCATTTGTCTAAAAGTGATTTATTTTTAATGTTCCCCTAGGGCCTTGATAATAGATAGTGGAAGCCAGGTGTGGTGGTGTACGCCTGTAATCCCAGCACTCAGGAGGCAGAAGCAAGAGGATTGCTGCAAATTTGAGGCCAGTTTGTGCTACAAAGTAAGTTCAGATCCAGCCTGAACTGCATAGTGAAACCCTGCCTCAAAAACGAACAAACAAACAAACAAAGAGCTTTAGTTCTTATATTTTGTCGAGCTGTAATAATCATAATTGCAGTAAATGGTGAGGGGGAGAGGAAGAATACCATAGTGACACCCCATCCTTCAGTAGTCCAAGGCAATAACTGGGTATCCCAGGGGAAAATAAATTCTGTCAAATAATAACTACAGTCAACATTTATGGAGTACAGTGTATGTTCCAAGAAAAGTACTAAACTCATTTACTCTTCACAACAGTTCTCTGAGGTTTCTAAATGCTGCTCATTTTACCCATAAGAGGCCAAAATTCAGAGAGGTTAAGTAACTTGCCAGAGTTCATGCAGCCAGAGGACAGCAGGGTCAGAACTCAGAGCCAGTTTGGCCCTAGAACCTATGCTCTTCCCATAAACCATGCTGTATTTCCAGTGCATTGGTGAAATCAACCAATGAAACTGGATTCATCATTTCAATTACTTTGCAACAACATAAATAAAATTTTATGTCAGGGCAGAAAGTTTTACATGAGCCTACTGGGGCCCTCGTGTGGAGAGACCAAGCCCCCATGTCCTAGTTTCTGTACACATATCAACACCCACACCCTTAGACTATTGAATGTCCTTGATACTGTATAGCCCAGCCCACAGCACAGGCAGAGACATTCAAAAGAAAGAATGCTGTTGATTCAGACTCCAGTCAGGTCACTGGCTCCCTGTGGTTTGATCTCTTAACCTCCCATCATTCAAGCTTCTTGGCTATACATTCAGCAAGGCATCACTGCACCCCCTCACAGAGTCTAGTGCCAAGCACTCCCCTCATATATACCCAAATGTCTGGCAAGAACTCAGCAGAGGGGAGGGGAATCTATATTCAGAAAAGCTGGCCAAGACAGCATCTAAACTCATTTCCAACTATTTATATGATCCTGACACCCTACCACTCATCTAAGATTAGACTGTTTTTACACAGCTGAAAAAGAAGATGAAGCACAGAAAGATGAATGGGGCTTAACTAAGCATACCTGCAAGTGACCAGATGAACTAGAGAAACAGGCTGGCATAGTCAGTGCAATTTTTACCAAACTTGAAATTGAAGCTTCTAGCAGACAGTGGGCAAGGGGACTGCAGTGGATTGATAACTGGTAGTCAACTTAAACACCAACTCATCTGAATCAGTGTGTGCCCACCTGAGAACTGAGGCCAGCATAAAAAGAAGACCTAGAGAGGAAGAATAGCACTGTAGGTTCACCTAAGTGAATGCTGTTGTTTGGAGTTGTTGGTTCTCTTGGAGGAGTTTGTTATGCTGGCCTCCCTGATATGAATTCAGCTGTTATCATTGGAGGAGCTGGGGACCTTGTTGCTGAGAATGGGTGTGGCCCAATTTGGGGGAGCTCTGGTCCTTACTTGGAGCATCGCTTCCTAGCTCCAGAGGAGAAAATGTGTGCTGTATAATCTCCAGAAGTTTGTCATGCTGGCTTTCTGATGTGTACTCGGCTGTTCTCATCACCAGAGGAACTGGGGACCTCATTGTCACTGAGGATGGCTGTGGTACATTTTGGGGGAGGCTTGCTCCTTACTTTGAGCATTGCTTCTTGGCTCCACTGCAGAACCCTCAACCTACTGGCACAGATCCTTCACCGTGCTGGCACAGACTTTCTATCTTCCACTGCTGACCTTTGGGCTTCCCAGCACAGATCCATGAAACAGATTTGCATGAGTCATTGTCTTAGGCTCTAGGTTTTCAGCTGAACTCATGCAGGTTATTGCCAGGGGATCCAGGCCCTCAGCTGGATTTTCTAGGTTTTTAGTGTTGTAGACAGATTTCCTGTACTTTCTCTGTATTTGACTCCTTGGGTGACCATTATAAATAATACTATAAATTATGTGTCCTGTATGTAATTATTCTCTTTACAACCCCTAACTACAACAGAGACTGACTACTCTTTGACTCTGCCTGTGGTTCTGAGATGATTATTCTGCATCTAGTGGTAAGAAACAAGATTTTCAGAGCTCCATTCTATTTCCTCTCCACTCCATTGCAATGGAAAAAAACATAGGCTCTGGATTTCAACCCAGGCCTCCCTGGCTAGCTGTGTGACTTTGGGCTGGGTGCTTACTCTGATCAACTCTCAATTCCTTCATCTGTAAAGGGACTTGAGAGTAACTATTCAGCAGTATGGCTATTATATTAAACAATATGACAAAGCCTACAGCACAGTGTCTGATACAAGTGGGGTTTCAAGATGATTTTAATTCATTATTAACTATTACTAGGAGAAAATCTGAACAAAAGACAGATAAACAAAAACAGTGGGGGTTTCATCCCATACAGGGTTGTCTTCCTTGGAGCCCAGCTTTCCTGAATCACAAGTCTTTCTACACACCTGGACTACACACTCATTCAATACTTTTAGACACATGTCCACTAAAACTTTTAATCAAGGCTGGCTGGCTCTCCATTAGAACTAGCTGACAAAAGCAAGCAGACACTTCAGAGCCCAGCTTACTGATGACTTGAACCTATCTCCAAATTTCTGCTACTGCTCTCTTCTACATCTAAGGAACATCAGGCAGAGCAAAAGTACCCAGAACAAGTCTAATAGACTAGATTGCTGAAATCACCCTGGGCAAAAGCAGCTAGCACTGACAGAGGACTTCCTTTTTCTCTCCTCTTTTAAAATAATAACTGGAATAATGAGGTACCTCCCAATTCTGTTCTGGAAGCTTAAGTGGCTCTGCTACAATCTCTGTTGCTCTGTAAGCAACAGGTCCTGAGAGATCCCTAGGGAGGATGGTGGACAATCCAGAAGCCAGGAAATAAAATTCTTGACATTCAGGATGTAGCCACAGATTTCTCTCAAGAGGAGCAGGAATGCCTGGACCCTACTCAGCAAAATTTGTGTAGAGATGTGGTATTAAAGAACCTTGCTTGAAAAAGAAGCCAGAGAACAAAAAGGAAGATGTAAATGACTGGTACTCAACAGCTATAAGAGCTAGAGTCCTTCAACCCTGTCATAAGACCTGGACCAAACCACAGAGCCAGAATATTTGCACAGGATGATGGCATCTATTACTCAGCAATTCCTAGGACATGCTAACCATGATCAACTGCATGTCCAAATATCACACAAGAACAAACATCTTTTGCAACTGAACCCCTGAACATTACTGGACATTAGCCTACCCTAGCAAATCCATAAAAGCTTGCTGTTTTCTTTGTTCTGCGAATAGCCCGATCTCCCTTTAATTGATAATTGGTAGCTCCCTTCAGTTGAAACCCCTCTTCATCCATTAAAGTCTTACCTGTGTATCTACTTGCATATAAAAAATACCCAACTTCCTGACAATAAGCACAATGAACTTTCCCTATAGCCTGCTCTCAAAGATCATCACACACACTTTCAGCCACACATCACAGTCTGCAGAGAGAGATAGATCACAGTTTACCTTTCCTTTCCTCTGCTGTCTCTATGCTTCCAAATAATGTCAGGGCCTTCTAATGGGACTAAAATAAAGAGAAAGGTAAGACTTTTAGTCTATACTCCAAAAAGACTATCAGCAAATACCAATCCATATTCTGGGCCACTGTGAATTATAAATATGTCACATTTATATTCTAGGAGAAAAAAAAGTACACAAAAGGGCCGGAGATCTAGCTCAATGGCACAGTACCTACCTGGCAAGCACAAGGTCCTGAGTTCAATTCCCAGTACCAAAAAAAAAAAAAAACCCAAAAACAAAAAAAACTACAATTATACTATAGAAACAAGTACAATACAAAGATATTTTAGCAATATCCTCAGTTATACTGGAACCATATTTTGGAACTCAACATATGAAAGGTCTCTTAGAAGGTTGAGATTCTGTTGACTATCAGTAGATAAGGGCTTTCCACATCTGATGTTCAGACAGCACAATTATTCAAAAAAAAGAAAGAAAGAAAAAAACTTCCCAAGCATGGGAAAAGAAAATGATATTCAGATATATGAGGCATACAGAACTCCAGCCACCTACAACCAAAACACTACACCCAGACATATAATAATCAAGATACCAGAAATTCAGTATAAAAACAGAATATTGAAAGCTGTCAGAGAAAAGAAACAGATCATCTATAAAGTAAGACCCATCAAGATCATAGCAGACTTCTCAACACAGACCATCAGATCAAGAAGAGCTTGAAGCAAAGTATTCCAAGTCCTGAAAGAAAATAATCTCCACCCCAGATTGATGTACCCTGCAAAACTGTCACTAGAAATTAATGGAGAAACAAGATGCTTCCATGACAAAGAGGACCTGGGGGAATTTGTGACCACCAATCCAACCCTGCAGAGAATACTGAATGACATTCTAGAAAGAGAGAAAAAAAAATACCAGGATTCCAGGAATAGTGGCAGAGAGGCCTCAATGAATGGGGCAGGCAGTAGAATGGAGAAAAGTAGACAGACAATGGCAGAAAAATAGCATAGCAGAAATGAGGCACAGAAGGTTGGTTATAATCTCTAACATAGATGGCCTTGACACACACACACAAACACACACACACACACACACAAGACAGGCAGAGTAGATCAGTAGGTCCATCGAGATGCTCTGTATAGGAACTATAATCAACCTGAGAGAGGGTTTATGAACCGAAAATCAAATATGAGAAAACAATGCTCTATGTGACAGGGAGCCAGAAAGAAATAGGAGCAACTTGACCACCAGCTGCAGATAAGCTGGAAAGACAGGATACTTACGTGCAGTAGAAAACTACTAAGATATAACAAAGGAAAACCTTGAGGCTTTTGTAGGTAAAGGAATACAACTTTAGATCAATCAAGTCCAGGCGTGAAAAGATTTGGAACCACTTAGCAGGTTACCCCACCCAATCTAAAAACTGAGGGAGTTGGTGGGACCCAAAATGTGAAGCACCCTGTGGGAGTGAAAGGAAAGGAATAACCTAAAAAAAGAAGGCAGAGGATATTGTTAATAGTGTACCAGGATTTAAAATCCACATTACTCACACCACTCTGCTTAGATGGATTATATTCTGTTTCAATTTGTCTACTTGTACTAGATTTAAGGGCACAAACAGCTATCCCGAAAATAGCAGGATAGAGTATGGTAATCATCCTTAATTTCCTATTAACTTAATCTAAAGCTCTGTATAACCTACACTGTTTTCCACGACTGATCATAATTGAATCTGGTTTGTTAGATCACTGTTTTGTATTGATAGATTTTATTCAAAGCTGTTATGATTGATAGTATCAAGTCTGAGAGTATAGGCAACTACACTGAAGATGAAAAGAGTCACTAGGATTCCCACTCTGGTTTGATTATTATCTGCCTATGAAGTTTTATACTGTCTACAATTGTTTTATTTTTACTAATATTGTTATGTACTGCTATTTTCAATTATACTGCTTATTCAATTATGCCTGATGATATAGACAATTCTATTGAAGATAACAAAAGACAACCACAGTAACCATTGTAGATCACCTTGTACTGTGGTTTTATATGATTTTTGGTTTTGTGTTTTTATAGGAATTTGTTTTGTTTTGTCTTGCTATGTTTTGTTTTCCCCTCTAATACAGAAAGGATAGAAATACATATAAAGTCTCATGCATGCATAGCTGTTTACAGTCTCACTGTTTGAATGTCTACTTTGTATGCTTTAATTTTGTAACTTGAACAACTATTTCTAAGAGGACAATGTGTAATTTATCAACTAGTGATTTTTTACTGTTTATCTTTTTTTTTTTGAAATTCAGTATTATTTCTACCCTTTTCTTGTTTTTTCTGTCTAAATAAAAAAAATAAAAAATAAAAAAGCTAGGTCATGAGTTCAATCCCTAGTTACCCCCCCCAAAAAAAAACAGCCTTCCTGAGAAATATGCCATCAAAGAAACGAAGTGGTACACATCTGTAATCCCAGCACTTGAGAGACCTAGGCAGGCGGATCATTGCAAATTCAAGACCAGCCTGGGCTACAAAGTGAGTTCAAGGTCAGCCTGAACTGCACATGGAGACCTTGTCTCAAGAAGAAAAAAAAAAAAAAAAAAAGAAATGAATATTGTGCTGGACAACTTGAAACACAAATTACAAATTTGTAATGATAATAGGTAACAGTTAGGGTATTTCTTAAACTTAATTGAGGGACCCCAAGAAAACAGCATTTACTTATAAAAACACTTGATGGCAATAAGAGGATGGGTCACCAAGCACAGAACTTGCTACTACCACAGTGGCAATGACTGTGCCTTCCAGGTAAGTCAGCAACTATGACATTATATTTTTAACACGTCTCAGAGCCCAAGATTATTTATAATACAAGAGCTTTAAAAACTTGAAAGAGAGATGAATTTTAAAACATATACATTTACATACGTGGGCAGAAACACAAAAATCAGATACCACTCAACACAGCTCAGAGAGCCATAACTCATGGGTTTCACAATCTCACCCAACACCCAGAGAAAATCCGGGCGCCTTCTCTAAGAGATAGTGGGAGGCTGGGTAGGTAGCCAAGAAACAAAGAAACCTAAACTCAGCACTTGGCAGGACAATTAAGGAGCAGAGGATTTTAAATGCATTGTTTCTGACTCTAAATATGTCTACATTTATTACCAATTTGGGATCAGAAACTACATTTAGTTCTGCCATGACCATGCGCTAAAAATATTAAGCAGAGTATTGCCTAGGAAACAGTAGTCCTCCCTGCTGCAGCAGCCTCATTTCAGAGCCACCTCAGCCACAGTTTCAGGGCTCCCCATCAGGATGATGAGAGCCTGCTTATGAGTAGAATTGCCACTCTCTGGCCAAGGCCTCATTTGCATCTCAGAAGGCACCAACAGAAACCAGATCCAGAGGCTGCCCAACTTCCTCATGCCTCCCAAGGCTGTCTTTGGAGGCCCATGAAGCGTTATTTCTGTTTTACAGACCTGTAACAACTAGAATCCACCTGACTGGGAGTTCCACAAGGTTAAGTATAATTGTATGACTAAGCCAATGCTATATTCTCATTATTCAGAACTGCCCCTGGTACTCAAAAAATATCATTTGCCAGTGTAGGCCTGTAAACCCAGTACTCTAGAAGACTGAGGCATGAGGATATCAAACTTCAGTCCAGCCTGGTCAACTCAGCAATTTAGCAAGACCCTGTCTCAAAATTTAAAAAAAAAGTAATTAACGTGGGTGAGGAATGTAGCTCAGCATGAAGGTCCTGGGTTCAGTCCTCAGTACTACAAAAAATATAAATATACAGACATAGATATAATCTACACTAGGTATGGTAGTTCCTGCCTGAAATCCCAACACTACTGGAGGCTGAGGCAGGAGGTCTACAAGTTTAAGCCTAGACTGGACAATTTAGCAACTTTTTTTTCACTAAATAAAAGCAATACTCTTTAAAAAAAAAAAAAAGGTATATAAAACAGCACAATTGGAGCCAGGCATGGTGACACATATCTATCTCAGCACTTGGGAGGCTGAGGATTGCCACAAGCTCAGGACCAGCATTGATGACAGTGATCATGTTCAAGATCAGCCTAAACTGCATACCAAAACCTGTTTCAAAAAAATAAGATAAATAAAAACAGCCTAACTGGAACTGATGCTGCCATTAAAATAGGTTGTAAAAAATGGATTGCAGAGATACATGAAAACAGGTACATAAAATATTTTTAATAGTACATGTTTGTAGTATACAATGATTACAATCATTGTGGGAAGCAGGTGCATGTACACAATATATCTTTTTTTTTTTATTTATCTTCTCCTCCCTTCCTTCCCTGCTTCCTCCATTTCAACAGGTATATTAAATATTGCTGAATGATACTGCTGAGTGGAAGCACAAAAACACAATGGTACACATGTATAAATTACTGCATCAAAAAAAAAGGTAAGTGTAACTACATTTGTGATCACTTATGAACTTTAAATTGTGGAAAGCTATGCTCAGTGGAGTCTTTTGTCTTGAAATGTTAGATATGAGAAAATACTTTCTTGTATTTGGTGCTGAGGACTAAACCCAGAATCTCAAACATACTAGGCAACTGGTCTGCCACTGAGCTATATTCCTAGCCCAAAATAAATATTATTTTCAACATATACCCACTCCCTTTTCAGCTGACTTGTTCTGATCTCTTGGATAGCCTACAAGCCTTGTTCCTATCAAGTGAGCCTGGGGCTGGACATCCATCCATCAGCCCAAGGAAACAGAGAACACACAAAAAAAGCCAATCTTAAAGTCTAGCTCATTAACCTGACCCTATTGGCGAGGGAAGTTTCCTGTCTAGCTCCTCGGAGGATGGCAAAGATAAAACTGTCAAGACAAAATGTATAGAAAAAGTTGGCCAGACCAAACCTTCAAATAGGCAGCCATGGGTCAGGGAGCCCAGGACTCACAGGACAGCAAAGCCATCTCAAACTCTTCCAAAAACAGAAGACACAGGAATATTTCCTAATGTGTTCTATGATATCAGTGTTATCCTGATACTAAAACTAGAAAAAAACACAAGAAAACTGCAGGACAATATTACTCAAGAATATGCATGCAAAATATTGTGAACAAAATGTTATCAAACCAAATTCAACAGCATATTAAAAGGATCATACAACATGACCAAGTGGTATTCACCCCAGGAATACAAGGGCGGCTCAACAAAACAATCAATGTAGTATACATATTACTAGAATGAAGGAGTTTTTTTTTGTCTTCATTTTTGTTTTTGTTTTGTTTTGCTTTGTTTTTTGAGACAGGGTCTCACTATAGAGTTCAACCTGGCCTTGAACTCACTATGTAGCCTGGGCTGGCTTTGAACTTGCAGTGACCATCTTGCCTCAGCTTCTTGAATGTTGGGGTCACAGATGTGTATTGCCATACTTTTTTTTTTTCCTGAGGGAAAATGAATAGTTTTAATCACAGAATAAAATATGCTTAGCTCCAATGATAAAGAAAAGATATTTAACAAAGTCCAGTACTTTTTTTAGTGATAAAAACACTTAAGCCTGGAAAAGAGAGTATCTTCAACATAATAAAGGACGTACATGAAAAACTTATAGCTAGAATCATATCTAAAGTGTAAGACTGAAAGTTTTTCTCCTAAGTCCAAGAACAATCAAAGATACCTGGGCACAGTGACAAAAGCCTGTAACCCAGGCACTCTGGATGCGGAAGCAGGGTGAGTCAAAAACATCCTGAAATATATAGTGAGACCTTGTCTCAGAAAAACACAAAAGGAAATAAAAAAGATAAAGACTCATACATTTACCATTTCCATAACACACTATGACCGTTCCAGCTAGAGCAATTGGGAAAAAAATAGGGGGAGGGGGATGCATATTGGAAAGGAAAAAGTAAAACTTTCTTTGTATAGGAAACACAATTTTATATGTAGAAAGCACTAAAGAATAAACAAACAAATCCGGACATGGTGGCATAGACCTGTAATCCTAGCACTCTGGAGGCTGAGGTAGGAGGATCACTGCAAATTCAAGGCCAGCCTGGGCTACAAAGTGAGTTCAAGGTCAGCCTGATCTTCATTGAGACCCTGCCTCAAAAAGATAAATAAATAAATAAATAAATAAATAAATAAATAAATAAATAGCAAAGTTACAGAATATAAAATCAATATTCAAAATTAGTTGTATTTCTATACACCAATGATAAATAATCTGAAAATGAATTTAAGGAGGCAATTTTATTTAGAATAATTTAAAGCAAATAGGCATGGTGGTTCATGCCTGTAAATCCAAATATTCTGAAAAGATAACAAGCTTGACCCCATTCTGAGCAATTTAACAAAAATTTAGCCAGGCACAGTGGCACATGCCTGTAATACTAGCATTCTGGGATGCTGAGACAGGAGGATCATGAGATCAGGCCAAGTCTCAGCAACTTAGTGATTTAACAAGACCTTGTCCAAAATAAAAAATGGAAAAAGGGCTGGGGATGTAGATCAGTACAAAGATGCACTTTTCAATTTTCAATATGATTGATAGGTAAACAGACAAAAGACTGATGGATAGATGGATGATAGGAAGGCAGGAAGGCAGGCAGGCAGGCAGGCAGGAAGAAAATCAGGCTGGAAATGGGGTTGAGACAGGATTGCGAGTTCAAGAGCAGGCCAAGCTACATAGCAATTTCAAGGTTAGCCTAGACTACATGGCAAGACCCTCTCTCTCTATCAACCAACCAACCCATAAAATTGGGGGGGATTAACATGATCAAAATATACACATTTCAGATATGGTGGTACACTCCTGTAATCCCAACACTCAGGAGGCTGAGGCAGGAGGACTGCTGCCCAGCTCATACTCAAAATAATTGTGAAAAGAACAAAGTTAAAGAATCAGAGTAAATTCTGATTTCAAAACTTACCACAAAGCTAGATTAATCAAAAGTATAATAGCAACATAAGGATAAATATATAAACCAATGAGGGGCTGGGGATATAGCTCAGTGACACAAGCACCTGCCTGGCAAGCGTGAAAGAGTGAGTTCATGAGTTTGATATCCAGTACCAAAAAAACACACACACACACACATATATATATAAATAAATAAAATGAATAACATTGAGAGGTCAGAATTACACTCTCATATCTACAATGAATTTGTGTGTGTGTGTGCATATGTATACTTGCATGTATTAATAGGGATTGAACCCAGCACATGCCAAGGGAGCACTCTACCACCAAGCTATATCCTTAACCTTTTTTAAAATTTTGAGACACTGTCTTGCTAAACTGCCCAAGCTGGCCTCAAATTTATGGTCCTGAGGAGAAGATGGCTGATCAGTGAGCAACAAAATACAAAGTCTCCTGGGAGAAACAACTCATATGCCAGAATAAAACATCCTGGAAAGATCCAGACACAGGGAGATGGATCCTCTTGACACAGGAAGAAATTAAAATGAAAAAAGCTCGTCAAACGTGCAGTCTCGGGGCACAATTGGAACAGCTAAAATTACCGGACATGATGCATTCCACTGGGACCCGCCAAGTTCGCACTGGCCTGAATTCGTGCAGCTCTGAATTCACGCTGGCCAGCAGAGCCCCCCAAACTTGTTCCTGCCACAACTCACAGGAACAACAGCCGTGCTGAAGTCGGGGATTGGTGAGCCCAACAGAGAGCAGAGCCAGCAAGGGAACCTTCATTAATCCACGGTCAATGCTAAGAATGAGACCCCCCCCCCAAGGGCAGGGTGCGACCAAATGGGAGACATGTTGGAATTGGGTAGGAGGAGCCTGAACTGGGAGCAACAGTGACTTCAGTTAATTGCTCCCTCCCCAGAGCAGATTCCTGGGATTTGCTTGGATTGGGTCGTGCCCCTGGCCGGGACCCAATGAGCCATCCCAAATCGATTCCCTGCACCTAGCACACACTAACCTGGTGAAGACCCTGAAGTTTGCCTGGCCCAGTGGGGAGGGGCCAACATACTCAGCTCAGAGAAGGTGGAGGTCCCTCGCCAGTGCGCTTCAGAGGAACCGTGGCCAACAGGGAAGGGGGCTGGGACCTCCATTGTACACCTGTGTGGAGGAGGCCAGGACCATGATAGGAGAGAAAGGCAGGAGGAGGCCCCCAGCCCAGTACCCTAGGAGCACTGATCCAGGAGAGGGAAAAACAAGGGAGACTGAGGGCAGCAAACATGCAACATCAGACATGGCTTCAATGGACATTAAGAGATATCTTCAGGACCTCATAAACAAGCTCAAAATTGAAATATTAAATCAGGTAAAGCAAGATATGAGTAGATTAATAAAAGAAATGCTCTCAGGAAGCATCTCTCAGGATGATACAGATGGAAGAAGGGAGGAACACACAAAAAAAGAGAGAAATATTCAATAAAGAATATAAAGAAAATATAGACTACATGAAGCAGATTCAAAGAAATTATCAGGAAATTAAAAACTCCATTGAAAGCTGGCAAAACCACTTAAAATATACTAAGGATAGACTATCAAAACTTGAAGACAAGTTTGCAATGTGTGATCATGAAAGGAAAGAATTCTTAAAAATAACAAGGAAACAGACACAATATGAAGGCTAGAAGACAACAAGAGAATCTATAATTTAAGAATAAGAAATGTGAACGAAGAAGCAGGAATACAAACAGGCAAATTACAAAGGTTATTCACGGAAATAATTAAGGAAAACTACCGAAGCATGGGAGAAGAAAATGACATTCGGCTATGTGAGGCATACAGAACACCAGCCACTTAAACAAAAACAGAGCTACATCCAGACATATAATAATCAAGATACCAGAAATTCAATATAAAAACAGAATATTAAAAGCCATCAGAGAAAAGAAACAGACTACCTATAAAGGTAAGCCCATCAAGATCACAGCAGACTTCTCAACACAGACCATCAGATCAAGAAGAGCTTGAAGCAAAGTATTCCAAGTCCTGAAAGAAAATAACCTCCAGCCCAGATTGATGTACACTGCAAAACTGTCACTAGAAATTAATGGAGAAACAAGATGCTCCCATGACAAAGAGGACCTGGGGGAATTTGTGACCACCAATCCAACCCTACAGAAAATAGTGAAGGACATTCTAGAGAGAGAGAAAAAAAATACCAGGATTGCAGGAACAGTGGCAGAGAGGCCTCAATGAATGGGGCAGGCAGAAGAATGAAGGAGAAAACTAGACAAATAAAGGCAGAAAAATATCATAGCAAAAATGAGGCAGAGAAGGATGGCTAGAATCTCTAACATAGATGGCCTTGATACACTATATTGTTAATAGTGTATCAGGATTTAAAATCCACATTACTCACACTACTCTGCTTATATGTATTATATCCTGTTCCAGTCATTCTACTTGCACAGACAGTTATCCCAAAAATAGCAGGATATAGTAATCATCCTTAATTCCCTATTAACTTAATCTAAAACTCTGTATAACCTACACTGTTTTACCATGACTGATCATAATCAAATCTGGTTTGTTAGATCACTGTTCTGCATTGATAGATTTTATTCAAATCTGTTATGATTGATGTATCAAGTCTGAGAGTATAGGCAACTACACTGAAGATGAAAAGATTCACTAGGATACCCACTCTGGTTTGATTATTACCTGCCTTTGAAGTTTTATACTGTCTACAATGTTTTATTTTTACTAATATTGTTATGTACTGCTATATTCAATTATACTGCTATATTCAATTATGCCTGATGATATAGACAATTCTATTGAAGATAATGAGACACAATACAGTAACCATTGTAGATCACCTTGTACTGTGGTTTTATATGACTTTTTGGTTTCACGTTTTTAATAGGAATTTGTTTTGTTTTGTCTTGCTATGTTTCTAATACAGAAAGAATAGAAACACATATAGAGACTCATGCATGCGTATCTGTTTACAATCTCACTGTTTGAATATCTACTTTGTATGCTTTAATTTTGTAACTTGAACAACTATTTCTAAGAGGACAATATGTAATTTATGAACTAGTGATTTCTTACTGTTTATCTTTTCCTTTTGAAATTCTGTATTATCTCTACCCTTTACATGTTTTCTTTAAATAAAAATAAATAAATAAACTTGTGTTCCTCCTGTCTCAATCTCCCTAGTAGCTATAATCTGTTTGTTTGTGACAAGGTTTCACTTTATATAGAGTAGGCTGGCCTTGAATCCAGGGTGATCCTTCTCCTAAACTTTCTGAGCACTAGGATGACAGTCAATTGATTTTTTGGTTTTTGTTTGTTTGTTTGTTTTCTTTTGAAGACAGAGTCTTGCTATGCAGTTCAGGCTGGCCCTGAGCTCACTTTTTAGCTCAGGTTGGTCTTGAGCTCACAACAATCCTCTTGCCTCAACCTCCCAAATTCTGAGACTACAGGCCTGCTCTACCACACCCAGCTTAGTCAATCAGATTTTTTTGCAAGTATACCCTTGACTAAAAATGGATCAAAGATCTAAAAACTGAAAGCTAAAATTATAAAATCCTTAGAAGAAAACATAAGGACAAACTTTCAAGACTTTGATTTGGCAATGATTTCTTAAATATGTCACCAAAACCACAGGTGATAAAAGAAAAAAAAAAAAGATACACTGACCTTCAATAAAATTTAAAATTTTGAAGGCAGGTGTGGGTGTAATCCCAGCCATTTGCTAGTAATCCCAGCACTTGAAATTAGTTTTTTGGTAGACATTCTTTGTCCAAGTAAAGAAGTTCCTAACGTTTTTCTAAACTGTTAAGAGGTTTTATCATGAATGAATATTACATTTTATCATGTGGTTCTCTACATCTACAAAATGATAACATAGTTTTACCTTTAATCCATTAATGTGGCAAATTTTGTCAGTACATTCTCTAATGTGAATGTACCTTTTAACACTCTAGCTACTGGGATAAGCCCAACTTGGTCAGATGCTTAATTTTATAACCAGTTAGATTTTACTTGCCATGTTTTGCTATTCCTTCATATATTCCCATAATTTTCTGTTCATTTATCATGAGAGCCATAAAACTCTACTATAAATATGAACTCCCTGAGGGCATAGACTCATCTACTGTTCTATTCCCAGTTAGTGTAAGTCTAACACATAGCAAGCACTCAAAGCATGGCTGATAAACAAATAAGCAAATGAAACTGTAAGTGAAAAGATGAAAAGGTGGACAGATGAACACCTTAATGCAGAAAAATGACATATACAAACATAGAGGAGCTCTTTGAGACAGAGGAACACTCAAAAGGGTTATCAACCACTCCATAAAGGTATGTGCTCTGTCTGTAACAACTCAGTTTGTCTGCAGCTCTATAAACCAACCCCTACATATTCCACTGGCCCTCTTTACCCAATGAGCAACATTCCACAGTTTAATGCCTACCTGCAGCCAACATAATGCAGCCCTCAAAACACAAAACCCGAACTATCAGTGATTCCTGAGCTCTGTATCATGTTGGAACTTTGGGTGCTGGGAGAACAGGTGGCTTACTCGCCGCCCTGGTGAGCAGCTGGGGACCTGGCAAGCCACTGACGCACCAGGTCGCGAACCATCAGTGATTCCGGAGCTCTGCATCCCGTTGGAACTTTGGGCACTGGGAGAACAGGTGGCCTACTCGCCACCATGGTGAGCACCTGGGGGCCTGACAAGCCACTAGCACACCGGGCGGGAACTATCAGCGATTCCTGAGCTCTGCATCATGTTGGAACTTTGGGTGCTGGGAGAACAGGCGGCCTACTCGCCACCCTGGTGAGCAGCTGGCAGCCAGGCAAGCCACTGGTGCACCAGGGCAAGAACTATCAGCGATTCCTGAGCTCCGCATCATGTTGGAACTTTGGGCGCTTGGAGAACAGGTGGCCTACTCACTGCCCTGGTAAGCAGCTGGGCTGGGGACCTGCCGGTGCGTGGGCTAAGGATGAGACATTGACCCATCCCCCTCCTCCCCCCCTTCCCCATTAGCAAGTCAGCACCGCCGATCTGAGTATCTTTTTGGAGGATGAATGTATGCAGCGTGGCAAGTAAGGGGGATTTCCTTCTACCATCTCTTTGAAGGCAAATATTTTTTATCACTGTTTTGCTCAGTTTTGATTACTGGTACTGCTTTATTCAATATTCTGTTTTTAAAAGGTCCATATTTCCTTCTGTTTTCCTCTACCTGACTGAAGGAATAGCTAATATGAACAAAATGAGCTGTACTATTGAGCCCATTGCTCGTTTCCTGGTGATCTGCTCTGAGGTTCTGTGGTAGTTTTACTGCACTGCGGTCACATGGGTTTGTTCTGTCATGTTCTGCTGTATTTTGCTACCTTCAAAAAAAAAAAGTAGATAAGAAAGTAACAAAATACCTCCAAAAATCTCCCAACTCTACCAAAGCTGATCCATGGATCATGGATGAGGAGAAACTCAAAAACAAGGCAACAGAATTATATAAGGTGATTAAAAGTATATAACAACAACAAAACAAGTCAGTAAGGTACTGAGCAACCTGAAACAGGATATAACTAAGCAG